>BPLR01002868.1:0-33759 GCA_021605095.1 Caerostris extrusa
CAAAGAAAAACTTTAGTTAAGAACATGGTTTCGAACCTCCGAAAAGCTTGAGAACCGAAGGTTACGTTATGTCTATAGACCTCGCGGTCACCATGACTCTTCAAAGTCCGCATTGCAGGGCTTATTTACATTATTCAGCTCGCGTCGGAAGCTAGCTCAACGTAGCTATAGGTGAATGCTACTGTGGAGATAAAATTAAATTGAGATTTGATCGCTGACACAAATTGCATAGTCAATTTTTGAAATTTTAACATGATTTTAAAAAAAAATATTACTTTTCGAAAGCTGAAGAGACTAATAAAATAATTTTTTTTTACATTTAAAAAAACAAAATTTTTGGTGAGAGCGTGGTTTCGAACCGTTTGGATTACCAGTACTTACATCACGCGACTTAGACCTCGCGGCCGCCATGATTTATCAACGTCCGTATTGCAGGCTTATTTATAGTATTCAACTCCCTTCGTAAGCTACATCAACGTAGCTATAGGTGAATGTTAATGTGCAGAAAAAAAATTAATTTGGAATGATTGCTAACAATTTGCATAGTCAATTTCTTGAAATTTTGACATGATTTAAAAATAAAATATATTACTTTTCGAAAGATGAAAGAGAGTAATAAAAATATTTTTTTTTATATTTAAAAAGAAATTATGTAAGAGCGTGGTTTCGCACGGTTTGGAGAACCAGAGTTTACATTAGGCGCCTCAGACCTCTCGGCAGCCATGACCACTCAAAGTCCACACTGCAGGGCTTATTTATAGTATTCAAATCCTGTCGGAAGCTACCTTAGCGTAGCTAAAGGTGAATGTTACTGTGGAGAAAAAAATTAATTTGGAATGATTACTAACTATTTGCATAGTCACTTTATAGAAATTTTGACATGATTTAAAAAAAAATATTCCTTTCCGAAAGCCGAAGAGAGTCAGAAAATAATTTTTTTTTATATTTAAAAAAATAATAATTTAGGTAAAGCGTGGTTTCGAACTGCTTAGAGAACCAGCGTTAACATTTTTGCCTTAGACCTCTCGGCCACCATGGCCTCTCAACGTTTGCATTGCAGGGCTTAATTATATTATTCAAATCCTTTCGGAAGCTACCTCAACGTAGCTAAAAGGCGAAATGTTACTGTGGAGAAAAAATTTATTTGAATGATTGCTAATAATTTTCATAGTCAATTTCTTGAAATTTTGCCATGATTTTGAAAAAAATATTACTTTTCGAAAGCTGAAGAGCGCAATAAGCTGAAGAGCGTCTATGGAGCATAATGTAACCGAAGGTTACATTATGCTCCATAGACCTCACGGTCACCATGACTTTTCAACATCCGCATTGCAGGGCTTATTTATATTATTCAACTCTCGTCGGAAGCTAGCTCAACGTAGCTATAGGTGAATGTTACTGTGGAGATAAAATTAAAATGGATTGATCGCTGACAAATTGCATAGCCAATTTCTTGAAATTTTAACATTTTTAAAAAAAAATATTACTTTTCGAAAGCTGAAGAGACTAATAAAATAATTTTTTTTACATTTAAAAAAAAAAACAAAATTTCTGGTAAGAGCGTGGCTTCGAACCGCTATGTTTGCCAGTATTTACATCATGCGACTTAGACCTCGCGGCCGCCATGATTTATCAACGCCCGTATTGCAGGGCTTATTTATAGTATTCAAATCCTGTCGTAAGCTACCTCAACGTAGCTAAAGGTGAATGTTACTGTGAAGAAAAATTAATTTGGAATGATTACTAACTATTTGCATAGTCAATTTATAAAAATTTTTGACATGATTTAAAAAAACATTACTTTTCGTAATAAAATAATTTTTTTTTATATTTAAAAAAGAAAATTTTTGGTAAGAGCGTGGTTTCGAACCTCCGAAGTGTGTGGATAACCACAGCTCACACTATAGGCCTTAGACCTCTCGGTCACTATGACTTCTAAACGTGTGCATTGCAGGGCTTATTTATAGTATTCAACCCCGTCGGGAGCTAGCTCAACGTAGCTATACGTGAATGATACTGAGGAGAAAAAATTAATTTGGAATGATTTCTAACAATTTGCATAGTCAATTTATAGAAATTTTGACATGATTTAAATAAAATATATTACTTTTCGAAAGCTGAAGAGCGTAATAAAATAATATTTTTTACATTTAAAAAAAAAGCAAATTTATAGGTAATAGCGTGGTTTCGAACCGTTTGGAATACCAGCGCTTACATCATTCGCCTTAGACCTCGCGGCCACCTTGACTTCTCAACATCCGCATAGCAGGGCTTATTTATATTATTCAACTCCTGTCGGAAGCTAGCTCAACGTTGCTATAAGTTATCTTACTGTGGAGAAAAAATTAATTTGAATGATTGCTAATAATTTTCATAGTCAATTTCTTGAAATTTCGACATGATTTTGAAAAATATTACTTTTCGAAAGCTGAAGAGCACAATAAGCTGAAGAGCGTCTATGGAGCATAATGTAACCGAAGGTTACATTATGCTCCATAGACCTCACGGTCACCATGACTTTTCAACATCCGCATTGCAGGGCTTATTTATATTATTCAACTCTCGTCGGAAGCTAGCTCAACGTAGCTATAGGTGAATGTTACTGTGGAGATAAAATTAAAATGGATTGATCGCTGACAAATTGCATAGCCAATTTCTTGAAATTTTAACATTTTTTAAAAAAATATTACTTTTCGAAAGCTGAAGAGACTAATAAAATAATTTTTTTACATTTAAAAAAACAAAATTTCTGGTAAGAGCGTGGCTTCGAACCGCTATGTTTGCCAGTACTTACATCATGCGACTTAGACCTCGCGGCCGCCATGATTTATCAACGCCCGTATTGCAGGGCATTTTTATAGTATTCAAATCCTGTCGTAAGCTACCTCAACGTAGCTAAAGGTGAATGTTACTGTGAAGAAAAAATTAATTTGGAATGATTACTAACTATTTGCATAGTCAATTTATAAAAATTTTGACATGATTTAAAAACATTACTTTTCGTAATAAAATAATTTTTTTATATTTAAAAAAGAAAATTTTGGTAAGAGCGTGGTTTCGAACCTCCGAAGTGTGCGGATAACCACAGCTCACACTATACGCCTTAGACCTCTCGGTCACTATGACTTCTAAACGTGTGCATTGCAGGACTTATTTATAGTATTCAACCCCCGTCGGGAGCTAGCTCAACGTAGCTATACGTGAATGATACTGAGGAGAAAAAATTAATTTGGAATGATTTCTAACAATTTGCATAGTCAATTTATAGAAATTTTGACATGATTAAAATAAAATATATTACTTTTCGAAAGCTGAAGAGCGTAATAAAATAATAAGTTTTACATTTAAAAAAACAAAATTATAGTTAAGAGCATGGCTTCGAACCGTTTGGATTGCCAGTGCTTACATTATGCCCCTTAGACCTCGCGGCCACCTTGACTTCTCAACATCCGCATTGCAGGGCTTATTTATATTATTCAACTCCCGTCGGAAGTTAGCTCAACGTGGCTATAAGTTATATTACTGTGGAGAAAAATTAATTTGGAATGATTGCTAACAATTTGCATAGTCAATTTATAGAAATTTTGACATGATTTAAAAAAAAATATTCCTTTAAGAAAACTAAAGAGAGTAAGAAAATAATTTTTTTTTTTACATAAAAAAGAAAATTTCACGTAAGAACGTGGTTTCGAAACTCTGAAAAAGCAGAGTTCACATTATGCGCATTAGACATCTCGGCCGCCATGACTTTCGCAACGTCTACATTGCAGTGCTTATTTATATTATTCAACCCCCCCGTCGGAAGCTACCTCAACGTAGCTATAAATGAATGTTACTGTGGAGAAAAATTTATTTGAATGATTGCTAACTATTTGCATAGTCAATTTCTTGAAATTTTGACATGATTTTAAAAAATTATTACTTTTCGAAAGCTGAAGAACATAATAAAATAATTTTTTTTTATATTTAAAAAAAAAATAATTTAGGTAAAAGCGTGGTTTCGAACTGCTTGGAGAACCAGTCTTAAGCTACCTCAACGTAGCTATAGGTGAATGTTACACTGGAGAAAATATTAATTTGGAATGATTGCTAATAATTTGCATAGTCAATTTCTTGAAATTTTGACATGATTTTAAAAATTATTACTTTTCGAAAGCTGAAGAACATAATAAAATAAATTTTTTTTTTATATTTAAAAAAAAAATAATTTAGGTAAAAGCGTGGTTTCGAACTGCTTGGAGAAGTAGAGCTTACATTATACGCCTTAGACCTCTCGGCAACCGTGACTTCTCCACATCTGCATTGCAGGGCTTATTACAGTATTCAACTCCTGTCGGAAGCTAGCTCAACTTAGCTATACGTCAATGTTACTCTGTAAAAAAATTAATTTGGAACGATTGTTAATAATTTGCATGGTCAATTTCTTGAAATTTTGACATGATTTTTAAAAAAATATTACTTTTCGAAAGCTGAAGAGCGGAATAAAATATTTTTTTTTTTTTATATAAAAAAAGAAAATTTTATGTAAAAGCGTGGGTTTCAAACCTACAAAGTGTTTGGATAACCACAGCTCCATAAGACGCCTTAGACATCTCGGTCACTACGACTTCTAAACGTGTGCATTGCAGGACTTATTTATAGTATTCAACTCCAGTCGGAAGCTAGCTCAACGTAGCTATAAGTGAATGTTACTGTGGAAAAAAAATTAATTTGGAATGATTGCTAACAATTTGAATAGTCAATTTATAGAAATTTTGACAGGATTTAAAAAAAAAAAATATTCCTTTCCGAAAGCTGAAGAGAGTAAGAAAATAATTTTTTTATATATAAAAAAAAAAAAAAAATTTTAAGTGAGAGCGAGGTTTCGAGTCTCCTAACAGTTTGGAGAAGCAGAGCTTACATTACGCGCATTAGACCTCTCGGCCTCCATGACTTCGCAACGTCTACATTGCAGGGCTTATTTATATTAATCAACTCCCGTCGGAAGCTACCTCAACGAAGCTATAGGCGAATGTTATTGAGGAGAAAAAATTAATTTGGAATGATTGTGACTATTTACATAGTCAATTTCTTGAAATTTTGACATGATTTAAAAAAAAAATATTCCTTTCCGAAAGCTGAAGAGAGTCAGAAAAATAATTTTTATATATAAAAAAAAAAATAACATTTTAGGTAATAGCGTGGTTTCGAACCTCCAAAGTGTTTGGATAACCACAGCTCACATTAGGCCCCTTAGACCTCTCGTTCACTATGACTTCTGAACGTCTGGATTGCAGGGCTTATTTATAGTATTCAACTCCAGTTGGAGCTAGCTCAACGTAGCTACAGGTGAATGTTACTGTGGAGATAAAATTAATTTGGAATGATTGCAAACAATTTGCATAGTCAATTTATGGAAATTTTGACATAATTTAAAAAAATATTCCTTTCCGAAAGCTGAAGAATGTAAGAAAATAATTTAATTTACATTTAAAACAAAGAAAACTTTAGTTAAGAACATGGGTTTAGGTAAAAGCCTGATTTCGAAGTCGAACAGTTTACGGTACCAGAGCTTACAATAGCCGCCTTAGACATCTCTGCCACCATGACTTCTGGACAACTGCATTGCAGGCCTTATTTATAGTATTCAACTCCCGTCGGAAGAAAGCTCAACGTAGCTATAGCTGAATGTTACTGGGAGAAAAAAATTAATTTGGAATGATTGCTAAATATTTGCATAGTCAATTTCCGGAAATTTTAACATGATTTTTAAAAAAAATATTACATTTTAGAAAGCAGAAGAGTGCAGTAAATTTTTTTTTTATATTTAAAAAAAAAAAAAAAAAAAAAAACTAGTTACGAGCGTGGTTTCGAACTGTTTGAGAACCAGAGCTGACATTAGGCGACTTAGACCTCGTCCACCTTGAATTCTCAACATTTGAATAGCAGGGCTTATTTATAGTATTCAACTCCGTCGGAAGCTACCTCAACGTAGCTATATGTGAATGTTACTCCGGAGAAAAATTAATTTGGAATGATTGCTAACAATTTGCATATTCAATTTATAGAAATTTTGACATGATTTAAAAAAATATTCCCTTCCGGTAGCTGAAGAGAGTAAGAAAATAATTTTTTATTATAAAAAAAAAAAAAAGAAAATTTTAGGTAAGAGCGTGATCTCGAACCGCCGGGACTACATTGCAGGCCTCATTTATAGTAATCAACTCCCGTCGGAAGCTAGCTCAACGTAGCTATAGCTGAATGTTACTGTGGAAAAAAATTAATTTGGAATGAGTGCTAACAATTTGCTTAGTCACTTTCTTGAAATTTTGACAAGATTTAAAAAAAAAATATTACTTTTCGAAAGCTGAAGAGCGTAATAAAATAATTTTTATATTTAAAAAAAAAATTAGGGAAGAGCGTGGTTTCGAACTGTTTGGAGAACCAGAGCTGACACTAGGCGACTTAGACCTACCGGCCACCGTGACGTCTCAACATAAAAATTGTAGGGCTTATTTATAGTATTCAAATCCGTCGTAAGCTAGCTCAACTTAGCTATGGGTGAATGTTACTCTGTAGAAAAAATAATTTGGAACGATTGTTAATAATTTGGATGGTCAATTTCTTGAAATTTTTACATGATTTAAAAAAAATATTACTTTTCGAAAGCTGAAGAGCGGAATAAAATAATTTTTTTTTCATATTTAAAAAAAATAAGTTTAGGCAAGATAGTGGTTTCGAATCTCGAACTGTTTGGATAACCACGGCTTGCATTATGCACAGCTTGCATTATGCACGGCTTGCATTATGCACCTTAATTTTTATATTTAAAAAATAATAATAATTTAGGTAAAATCGTGGTTTCGAACTGCTTGGAGAATCAGAGCTAACATTAGGCTCCATGGACCTCTCGGCTACCATGAATTCACAACGTCAGCATTGCAGGGCTTATTTATAGTATTCGAATCCCGTCAGAAGCTAGCTCAACGTAGCTACAGGTGAATGTTACTGTGGAGATAAAATTAATTTGGAATGATTGCTAACAATTTGCATAGTCAATTTATAGAAATTTTGACATGTTTTAAAAAAAATATTCCTTTCGAAAGCTGAAGAGAGTAAGAAAATAATTTTTATTATAAAAAAAAAAAAAGAAAATTTTAGGTAAGAGCGTGGTTTCGAACCTACGAACAGTTTGGAGAAACAGAGTTTACGTTACGTGCATTAGACCTCTCGGCCGCCATGACTTCTCAACGTCTACATTGCAGGTCTTATTTATATTATTCAACTCCCGTCGGAAGCTACCTCAACGTAGCTATAAGTGAATGTTAGTGTGGAGAAAAAAATTAATTTGGAATGATTGCAACTATTTGCATAGTCAATTTCTTGAAATTTTTGACATGATTTAAAAAAAAAAATTACTTTCGAAAGCTGAAGAACGTAATAAAATAATTTTTTTATTTATATTTTAAAAGAAATTTTTTTGGTTAGAGCGTAGTTTCGAACTGCTTGGAGAACCTGAGCTTAAATTGGCCTCCTTGGACCTCTCGGCCACCATGGCTTGTCAACGTTTGCATTGCATGGCTTATTTATATTATTCAACTCCAGTCGGAAGCTACCTCAACGAAGCTATAGGGTTAACATTACTCTGGATAAAAAATTAATTTGGAATAATTGCTAACTATTTGCATAGCCAATTTCTTGAAATTTTGACATGATTTTAAAAAAAACATTACTTTTCGAAAGCTGAAGATCCTAATAAAATAATTTTTTTGCATTTAAAAAACAAAATTTTAGATAAAAGCGTGATTTCGAACTTCCGAACAATTCGGAGAATCAGAACTTACATTACGCGCATTAGACCTCTCGGCCCCCATGACTTCGCAACTTCAACATTGCAAGCATCATTTATAGTATTCAACTCCCGTCGGAAGCTACCTCAACGTAGCTATAACTGAATGTTAGTGTGGAGAAAAAAAATTAATTTGGAATGATTGCAACTATTTGCATAGTCAATTTCTTGAAATTTTAACATGATTTAAAAAAAAATATTACTTTTCGAAAGCTGAAGAACGTAATAACATAATTTTTATTTATATTTAAAAAAAAAAATTTTTTTGGTTAGAACGTAGTTTTTCGAACTGCTTGGAGAACATGAGCTTAAATTGGGCGCCTTGGACCTCTAGGCCACCATGGCTTGTCAACGTTTGCATTGCATGGCTTATTTATATTATTCAACTCCAGTCGGAAGCTACCTCAACGAAGCTATCGGTGAATATTACTCTGGATAAAAATTAATTTGGAATAATTGCTAACTATTTGCATAGCCAATTTCTTGAAATTTTAACATGATTTTAAAAAAACATTACTTTTCGAAAGCTGAAGATCCTAATAAAATAATTTTTTTTGCATTTAAAAAAAAACAAAATTTTAGATAAAAGCGGGATTTCGAACTTCCGAGCAATTCGGAGAATCAGAACTTACATTACGCGCATTAGACTTCTCGGCCCCCATGACTTCGCAACTTAAACATTGCAAGCATCATTTATAGTATTCAACTCCCGTCGGAAGCTAGCTCAACGTTGCTATACCTGAATGTTACTGTGGAGAAAAAATTAATTTGGAATGATTGCTAACAATTTGCTTAGTCAATTTCTTGAAATTTTGACATGATTTAAAAAAATATTACTTTTCGAAAGATGAAGAGCGTAATAAATTTTTTTTTTTTTTTTATATTTAAAAAAAAAATTAGGTACGTGGGTGGTTTCGAACTGTTTGGAGAACCTTAGCTGACATTAGCATAGCATACATTATAACAATTGATTTCAATTATAACAATTTGCATAGTCAATTTATAGAAATTTTGAGATGATTTAAAAAAAAAAAAATATTCCTTTCGGAAAGCTGAAGAAAGCAAGAAAATATTTTTTTATATGAAAAAAAAAAAGAACATTTTTGTTAAAAGCCTGGTTTTGAACCTCCGAACAGTTTGGAGAAGCAGAGTTTACATTACGTGCATTAGACCTCTCGGCCGCCATGACTTCGCAACGTCTGCATTACAGGGCTTATTTATATTATTCAACTCAGGGGAAGCTACCTCAACGTAGCTATAAGTGAATGTTACTGTGGAGAAAAAATTAATTTGGAATGATTGCTAAATATTTGCATATTCAATTTCTTGAAATTTTGGCATAATTTAAAAAAAAATATTACTTTCCGAAAGCTGAAGAGTGTAATAAAATAATTTTTTTTTTTTTATGTTTAAAAAAAAAAAAAATAATATAGGTAAAAGCGTGGTTTCGAACTGCTTGGAGAACCAGTCGGAAGCTACCTCAACGTAGCTATAGGTGAATGTTACTCTGGAGAAAAAATTAATTTGGAATGATTGCTAATAATTTGCATAGTCAATTTCTTGAAATTTTGACATGATTTAAAAAAAATATTTTTGAAAGCTGAAGAGCGTAACAAAATTATTTTTTTTACATTTAAAAAAAGAAAATTTTAGGTAAGAGCATGGTTTTCGAACCTCAAAAGTGTTTGGAGAACAAGAACTTAAATTAGGCGCCTTACACATCTCGGCCGCCATGACTTCCCAACATCCGCATTGCAGATCTTATTTATAGTATTAAACTCCCTTCGGAAGCTGCCTCAACGTAGCTATAGGCGAATGTTACTGTGGAGAAAAAAATAATTTGGAATGTTGCTAAATATTTGCATATCAATTTCTTAAAATGTTGACATGATTTTAAAAAAAATATTACTTTTCGAAAGCTGAAGAACATAATAAAATAATTTTTATTTTATATTAAAAAAAAGTAATAATAATTTAAGAAAAGCGTGGTTCCGAACTGCTTGAAGAACCAGAGGTTACATTAGCGCCTTAGACCTCTCGGCCACCAAGACTTCTCAACAGCTGCATTGCAGGGCTTAATTATAGTATTCAACTCCGTCGGAAGCTAGCTCAACGTAGCTATAGATGAATGTTACTCTGGAGAAAAATTAATTTGGAATGATTGCTAACAATTTGCATAGTCAATTTCATGAAATTTTGACATAATTTAGTAAAAATATATTACTTTTCGAAACCTCAAGAGCGTAATAAAATAATTTTTTTATATTTAAAAAAAAAATAATAATTTAGGTAAAAGCGTGGTTTTTGAACTGCTTGGAGAACCAAGCGGAAGCTACCTCAACATAGCTATAGGTGAATGTTACTCTGCAGAAAAACTAATTTGGAATAATTGCTAATAATTTGCATAGTCAATTTCTTGAAATTTTGACATGATTTAAAAGA
Organism: Caerostris extrusa; assembly: GCA_021605095.1. Taxonomy (NCBI): domain Eukaryota; kingdom Metazoa; phylum Arthropoda; class Arachnida; order Araneae; family Araneidae; genus Caerostris; species Caerostris extrusa. Next base: position 10,271 of record BPLR01002868.1, read on the forward strand.
AATATATTACTTTTCGAAATCTGAAGAGCGTAATAAAATAATTTTTTTATATTTATATAAAACACAATTTTAGGTACCATCGAAGTTTCTGAACCGTTTGGATAACAAGAACTTACATTAGGCACCTTAGATCTCTCGGCCACCGTCACTTCTCGACTTCGGCATTGCAGGGGTTATTTATAGTATTCATCTCCGTCGGAAGCTACCTCAACGTAGCTATAGGTGAATGTTACTCTGGAGAAAAATTAATTTGGAATGATTGCTAATAATTTGCATAGTCAATTTCTTGAAATTTTGACATGTTTTAAAAATATATTACTTTTCGAAAGCTAAACAGCGTAACAAAATTTTTTTTTTACATTAAAAAAAAAGAAAATATTTGGTAAGAGCATGGTTTGGAACCTCCGAAGTGTTTGGAGAACAAGAGCTTACATTCCGCGACTTAGACCTCTCATCCGCCATGACTTCTCAACGTACGCATTGCAGGGCTTATTTATAGTATTCAACTCCCGTCGGAAGCTGACTCACCATAGCTATAGGCGAATGTTACTGTGGAGAAAAAAAAATAATTTGGAATGTTGCTAAATATTTGCATATCAATTTCTTAAAATGTTGACATGATTTTGAAAAAATATTACTTTTCGAAAGCTGAAGAACGTAATAAAATAATTTTTATTTTATATTGAAAAATAATAATAATTCAAGTAAAAGCGTGGTTCCGAACTGCTTGAAGAACCAGAGGTTACATTAGGCGCCTTAGACCTCTCGGCCACCAAGACTACTCAGCGGCTGGATTGCAGGGCTTAATTATAGTATTCAACTCCGTCGGAAGCTAGCTCAACGTAGCTATAGATGAATGTTACTCTGGAGAAAAAATTAATTTGGAATGATTGCTAACAATTTGCATAGTCAATTTCTTGAAATTTGGGACATAATTTAGTAAAAATATATTACTTTTCGAAAGCTGAAGAGCTTAATAAAATAATTTTTTTATTTAAAAAAATGAATGTTAGGCAAGAGCGTGGTTTTGAACTGTTTGGAGAACCAAAGCTTACATGGCGCGCCTTAGAACTCTCGGCCACCATGACTTCAAAACGCATGCATTGCAGGGCTTATTTATAGTATGCAACACCCGTCGGAAGCTACCTCAACGTAGCTATAGGTGAATGCTACTGTGCAGAAAAAATTAAATTGATTTATTGCTAACTTCTATTTGCATAGTTAATTTCTAGAAATTTTTGTCATGATTAAAAAAAAATATTACTTTTCGAAAGCTGAAGAGCTTTCGAAAAGTAATATTTTTTGATATTTAAAAAAAAACTTTTATATAATTTTTTTGATATTTAAAAGAAACTTTTATTTAACAGCGTGTTTCGAACTGATTGGAGAACCAATAGGTTACAATAGGCGCCTTAGCACTCGGCACCATGATTTGTCAACAGTTGCATTGCAGGGCTTATTTAAAGTATTCAGCTCGCGCTCTGGAAGCTACCTCAACGTAGCTATAGGTGAATGTTACTGCGGAGAAAAAAATGAATTTGGAATGATTGGTAACAATTTATAGTCTTGAAATTTTGACATGATTGTAAAAAAAACTTTTCGAAAGCTGAAGAGCGTAATAAAAATAATTTTCTTATATTTAAGAAAATGATAATTTTAGGTGCCAGCGTAGTTTCGAACCGTTTGGATAACCAGAGCATACATTAGGCACCTTAGACCTCTCCGGCCACCGTCACTTCTCATATTCTGCATTGCAGGGCTTATTTATAGTATTCAACTCCCGTCCGGAAGCTACCCCAACGTAGCTATTGGTGAATGTTACTCTGGACAAAAATTAATTTGGAATGAGTGCTGGCAATTTGCATAGTCAATTTCTTGAAATTTTAACATGATTTTAAGAAAAATATTACTTTTCGAAACCTGAAGAGCATTATATAAAATAATTTTTTACATTTAAAAAAAACGTAATTTTACTTAACAGCGTAGTTTCAAACCGTTTGGATAACCAGAGTTTACATTATTCGCCTTTAGACCTATCGGCCACCGTGACATCTCCACATCAGCATTGCTGGGCTTATTTATAGTATTCAAATCCCGTCGGAAGCTACCTCAATGTAGCTATAGGTGAATGTTACTGTGGAGAAAAATTAATTTGGAATGATTGCTAACAATTTGCATAGTCAATTTCTTGAAATTTTGTCACGATTTAAATAAAATATATTACTTTCGAAAGCTGAAGACAGTAATAAAAAAATTTTTTTTTTTTTTTAAAAAGAAAATTTTAGGAAAGAGCGTGGTTTCGAACCCAAGAACAGTTTAGAGAAACAGGGTTTGCATTACCGGCATTACCCTCTCGGCCACCATGACTTCTCAACAAACGCATTGCAATGCTTATTTATAGTATTCAACCCCGTCGGAAGCTAGCTCAACGTAGCTATAGGTGAATGTTACTGTTGGGGAAAAAAATTAATTTAGAATGATTGCTAACAATTTGCTTAGTCAATTTCTTGTAATTTTGACATGATTTAAATAAAATATATTACTTTTGAAAGCTGAAGAGCGAATAAAATATATTTTATTTTTAAGTTTAAAAAAAATTTTAGGTAAGAGCGTATTTTCGAAACTCCAAAGTGTTTGCATAAACAGAGCTTACATTAGGCGCCTTAGACCTCTCGGCCACCATGACTTCAAAACTCATGCATTGTAGGGCTTATTTATAGTATTCAACTCGTCTGGAAGCTACCTCAAAGTAGCTATATTTGAATGTTACTGTGGAAAAAAATTAATTTGGAATGATTGCTGATTATTTGCATAGTCAATTTCTTGAAATTTTGACATGATTTAAAAAAAAACATTACTTTTCGAAAGGTGAAGAGCATAATAAAATAATTTTTTACATTTAAAAAAAACACAATTTTTAGGTAACATTGTAGTTTCGAACCGTTTGGATAACCATAGCTTACAGTATTCGCCTTAGACCTCTCGGCCACCATGACTTCAAAACGCATGCATTGCAGGGCTTATTTATAGTATGCAACTCCGTCGGAAGCTACCTCAACGTAGCTATAGGTGAATGTTACTGTGAAGAAAAATTAATTTGGAATGATTGCTAAGAATTTACCTAGTCAATTTCTTGAAACTTTGACATAATTTAAAAAAAAAATATATTACTTTTCGAAAGCTGAAGAGCGTAATAAAATAATATTTTTACATATAAAAAAAAATAAACATTGGTAAGAGCGTGGTCTCGAACTGTTTGGAGAACCAGAGCTGACATTAGGCGACTTAGACCTCTCGGCCACCGTGACATCTTAACATCTGCATTGCAGGGCTTATGAATAGCATTCAACTACTGTCGGAAACTACCTCAACGTAGTTATAGGTGAATGTTACTGTGGAGAAAAATTAATTTCAAATGATTGCTAACTATTTGCATAGTAAATTTCTTGAAATTTTGACGTGATTTTCAAAAAAACATTTCTTTTCGAAAGCTGAAGAGCATAATAAAATAATTTTTTTATATTTAAAAGAAAGAAAATTTTATATAAGAGCGTGTTTTCGAAACTCCAATGTGTTTGGATAACCAGAGCTTACATTATGCGCCTTAGACCTCTTGGCCACCGTGACTTCTCGACATCTGCATTGCAGGGCTTAGCCGCCCTACACCTCTCTGCCACCATGAATATTCAACGTCTGCTTGGTTTCGAGCAGTTTAGAGAAGCTGAAATTACATTACGCACATTAGACCTCTCGGCTACCATGACTTCTCAACATATGCAATGCAATGCTTATTTATAGTATTCAACCCCCGTCGGAAGCTACCTCAACGTAACTATAGGTGAATGTTACTGTGCAGAAAAAATTAATTTGGAATGATTGCTGATTATTTGCATAGTCAATTTCTTAAAATTTTGACATGATTTAAAAAAAAAATGTTACTGTTCAAAAGCTGAAGAACGTAAAAATAATTTTTTTTTATATTTAAAAAAAAAAATTTGGTAACAGCGTGGTTTCGAACTGCTTAGAGATCCAGAGCTTACATTTGGCGCCTTTAGACCCCTCGGCCGCCATGCCTAGAACTTTTGCATTGCAGAGCTTATTTGTAGTATTCAAATCCCGTCGGAAGCTACCTCAACTTAGCTATAGGTGAATGTTACTGTGGAGAAAAAATTAATTTGAAATGATTGCTGACAATTTGCATAGTCAATTTCTTGAAATTTTAACATGATTTTAAAAAAAAATTTCTTTTCGAAAGCTGAAGAGCGTAATAAAATAATTTTTTTTATATTAAAAAAAAAAAATAATTTTTCGGTAACAGCGTAGATTTGAGCTGTTTAGAGAACCAGAGCTAACATTAGGCGACTTAGACCTCTCGACCACCGTGACTTCTCGACATTTGCATTGCAGGGCTTATGAATACCATTCAACTCCCGTCGGAAGCTTCCTCAACGTAGCTATAGGTAAATGTTACTGTACAGAAAAAATTAATTTCGAATGATTGCTGATTATTTGCATAGTCAATTTCTTAAAATTTTGACATGATTTTAAAAAACGTTACTTTTCGAAAGCTGAAGAACGTAAAAATTTTTTTTTTTATATTTAAAAAAAACACAAATTTCGGTAACAGCCTAGTTTCCAGCCGTTTGGATAACCAGAGCTTACATTATGCGCCTTAGACCTCGCGGCCACCATGACTTCTCGTCGTTTGAATTGCAGGGCTTATTTTTAGCATTCGACTACTGTCGGAAGCTACCTCAACGTAGCTATAGGTGAATGGAGAAAAAAATTAATTTGGAATGATTGCTAACAATTTGCATAGTCAATTTCTTGAAATTTTGACATAATTTTAAAAAATATATTACTTTTCGAAAGCTGAAGAGCGTAATAAAATAATATTTTTTACATTTAAAAAAATACAACTTACGTAACAGCGTGGTTTCGAGCTGTTTGGGGAAACAGAGCTGACATTAGGCGACTTAGACCTCTCGGCCACCATGACTTCTCAACTTCTGCATCGCAGGGTTTATGAATAGCATTCAACTCCCGTCGGAAGCTACCTCTACGTAGTTATAGGTGAATGTTACTGTGGAGAAAAATTAATTTCAAACGACTGCTAACTATTTGCATAATCAATTTCTTGAAATTTTGACGTGATTTTGAAAACATTACTTTTCGAAAGCTGAAGAGCGTAATAAAATGATATTTTTTACATTTAAAAAAACTTACGTAACAGCGTGGTTTCGAGCTGTTTGGATAACCAGAGCTTATATTAGGTGCCTCAGACATCTCGGTCACCATGACTTTCGAACTTTTGCATTGCAGGGCATATTTATATTATTCAACTCCCGTCGGAAGCTACCTCAACGTAGCTATAAGTGAATGTTACTGTGGAGAAAATTAATTTGGAATGATTGCTAACTATTACCATAGTCAATTTCTTGAAATTTTGACATGATTTAAAAAAATATTACTTTTCGAAAGCTGAAGAGCCTAATAAAATAATTTTGTTTATATTTAAAATGAAGAAAATTTTAGGTAATAGCTTGGTTTCGAACCTCCGAACTGTTTGAATTACCATAACTTACATTATGCGCCTTAGACCTCGCGGCCACCATGACTTCTCGTCGTTTGAATTGCAGGGCTTATTTTTAGCATTCGACTACTGTCGGAAGCTACCTCAACGTAGCTATAGGTGAATGGAGAAAAAATTAATTTGGACTGATTGCTAACAATTTGCATTGTCAATTTCTTGAAATTTTGACATAATTTTAAAAAATATAGTACTTTTCGAAAGCTGAAGAGCGTACTAAAATAATTTTTTTATATTTAAAAAAAACATAATTTTCGGTAACAGCGTAGTTTCGAGCCGTTTGGATAACCAGAGCTAACATTTTGCGCCTTAGACCTCTCGGTCACCATGACTTCTAAACTTACGCATTGCAGGGCTTATTTATAGTATTCAACTCCCGTCGGAAGCTAGTTCAACGTAGCTATAGGGTGAATGTTACTGTGGAGAAAAAATTAATTTGATTGATTGGTAACAATTTACATAGTCAATTTCTTGAAGTTTTGACATAATTTAAAAAAAATATATTACTTTTCGAAAGCTGAAGAGCGTAATAAAATAATATTTTTTACATTTAAAAAAAAACAACTTACGTAACAGCGTGGTTTCGAGCTGTTTGGAGAAACAGAGATTGTATTAGGTGCCTTAAACCTCTCGGTCATAATGACTTTCGAACTTAGGCATTGCAGGGCATATTTATATTATTCAACTCCGTCGGAAGCTACCTCAACGTAGCTATAAGTAAATGTTACTGTGGAGAAAAATTAATTTGAATGATTAACTATTACCATAGTCAATTTCTTGAAATTTTGACATGATTTAAAAAAAATATAACTCTTTTCGAAAGCTGAAGTTAGTAATAATATAATTTTTTATATTAAAAATATATATATTTTAGGCTAGAATGTGGTTTCGAACTTCTTTGAGAAATTAAGCTTACGTCAGACGCCTTAGCCCTCTCGGCCACCATGACATAGCAGCGTGTGCAATGCAGGGCTTATTTATAGTATTCAACTTCCTTCGGAAGCTACCTCAATGTAGCTGCAGGTGAATGTTACTGTGGAGAAAAATGAATTTGTAATGATTGCTAACAATTTGCATAGTCAATTTCTTGAAATTTTTACATGATTTAAAAACAAATATTACTTTTCGAAATCTGAAGAACGTAATAAAAATTTTTTTTTTTTCTATTTAAAAAAAAAAAAATTTAGGGAAGGGCGTATTTTCGAACTGCTTTGACGAACTAGAGCATACATTAGGCGCCTTAGACCCTCAGCCACCATGACTTCCAGCATGAAACACCTTATTTATAATATTCCACTCTCGTCAGAAGCTACCTCAACTTAGCTATGGGTGAATGATACTGTGGAGAAAAAAAAATTAATTTGGAATGATTGCTAACTATTTGCATAGTCAATTTTTGAAATTTTGACATGATTTAATAAAAAATATTACTTTTCGAAAGCTGAGAGCGTAATAAAATAATTTTTCTTATAAAAAAAAAAAAAACGTTTCGCAAGCGCGTGGTTTCGAACTGCTTGGAGAAAGGGAGCTTATATCAGGCGCCTTAGACCTTTCGGCCAAGATGACTTAACAGCGTTTTGCAATGCAGGGCTTATTTATAGAATTCAACTCCCGTCGGAAGCTACCTCAATGTAGCTGTAGGTGAAGGTTACTGTGGAGAAAAATTAATTTGTAATGATTGCTAACAATTTGCATATTCAATTTCTTGAAATTTTGACATGATTTAAAAAAATATTATCTTTCGAAAGCTGAAGAGGGTAATAAAATAATTTTTTGTTATATTTAAACAAAACATATTTTAGCTAAGAACGTGGTTTCGAACTGCTTGGAGAAATGAAGCTTACGTCAGACGCCTTAGACCTCTCGACACCAATGACTTGCCAGCGTTTGCAATGCAGGGCTTATTTATAATATTCGACTTCCGTCGGAAGCTACCTCAATGTAGCTGTAGGTGAATGTTACTGTGGAGAAAAAATGAATTTGTAATGAATGCTAACAATTTGCATAGTCAATTTCTTGAAATTTTTACATGATTTAAAAACAAATATTACAAAAATTAAATTTTTTTCATATTTAAAAAGAAGAAAACTCACTTAATAAAGTGGTTTCTTACCTCCGAATGGTTTGGAGAAGCAGAACTTACATTATGCGCCTAAGACCTCTCGGCCACCACGACTTCCCAATGTCTGTATTGCAGGGCTTATTTACAGTATTCAACTCCGTAGGATGCTACCTCAATGTAGTTATAGGTGTATGTTCCTGTATAGAAAAACTTAATTTGGAATGATTGCTAACAATTTTCATAGTCAATTTCTTGAAATTTTGACATGATTTTAAAAAAAATATAACTTTTCGAAAAAGCTGAAGTTCGTAATAAAATAATTTTTTTATATATTTAAAAATATATATATATTTTAGGTAAGAATGCGGTTTCGAACTTCTTGGAGAAATTGAGCTTACGTCAGACGCCTTAGACCTCTCGGCCACCATGACTGTCAGCATGACTTGTCAGCAGGGCTTATTTATGGTATTCAACTCCCGTCTGAAGCTACCTCAACGAAGCTATAGGCGAATGTTACTGTGGAGAAAAATTTAATTTAGAATGATTGCAAGCAATTTGCATAGTCAATTTCTTGAAATTTTAACATGATTTAAAAAAATATTACTTTTCGAAAGATGAAGAGCGTAATAAATAATTTTTTTTTTATATTTAAAAAAAAAAAAAAAAAAAAAAATTTTAGGTAAGGTCAATGCGTTTTCGAACCTCCTAACTGTTTGGAGACCCAAAGCTTAAATTAGGCGCCTTAGTACTCTCGGCCACCATGACTTCTCAAGAATTTCATTGTAGGGCTTATTTACAGTTTTCAACTCCCGTCGGAAGCTATTTCAACGTAGTTATAGGTGAATGTTACTGTGGAGAAAATATAAATTTGTAATGATTGATAACAATTTGCATAGTCAATTTTTTGAAATTTTGACATGATTGAAAAAAAAAATATTACTTTCCGAACGCTGAAGAGAATAAGAAAATATTTTTTTCATAACTAAAAAAAAAAAAGCATATTTACGAAATGTTTGAAGAACTACAGCTTACAGCGCCTTAGACCTTACTTACCAGCTTAGGCGCCTTAGACCTTTCGGCCACCATGAATTCTGAAAGTCCGCATTGCAGGGATTATTTGTAGTATTCAACTCCCGTCGGAAGCTACCTCAACGTAGCTATCGGTGAATGTTACTGTGGAGAGAAAAATTAATTTGAATGATTGCTAAAAAATTTGCATAGTTAATTTCTTGAAATTTCGACATGATTTTTAAAAATATTACTTTTCGAAAGCTGTAGACCGTAATAAAATAATTTTTTGATATTAAAAAATAAAGCTTCTCTTAAGAGCGTGGTTTCGAACCTCCGAACTGTTTGTAGAACCAGTGCTTACATAAAACGCCTTCGACCTCGCGGCCACCATGACCTCTCTGTCTGTGCATTGCAGGGCTTATTTATAGTATTCAACTCCCGTCGGAAGCTACCTCAACGTAGTTATAGGTGAATGTTACTGTGGAGAGAAAATTAATTTGGAATGATTTCTAACAATTTGCATAGTCAATTACAATTATTAGTTTTGATATGATTTTAAAAAATATTTTTTTAAAGCATAATTTTTTTATATTTAAAAAAAAAGAAAACTTCAGGTAATAGCGTGGTTTCAAACCTCCGAACAGTTTGGAGAAGCAGAGATTACATCATGCGCTTTAGACTCTCGGCCACCATGACTTCTAAAATTCCGCATTGCAGGGCTTATTGCAGGGTTAATATTACTTTTCGAAAGCTGAAGAGGGTAATAAAATAATTTTTTTTATATTTAAAAAAAAATTTATTAAATATTAGTGTGGTTTCTAAATGCTTGAAGAACTAGAGCTTACATTAGGCGCCTTAAACCTCTCGGCCACCATGACTTCTCAACGTCTATATTGTAGGGCTTATTTATAGTATTCAACTTCCGTCGGAAGCTACCTCAACGTAGCTATAGGTGAATGTTACTGTGGAGAAAAAAATTAATTTGGAATTATTTCTAACAATTTGCATAGTCAATTACTTGAAGTTTTGATATGATTTACAAAAAAAATTAGATTTCGGAAGCTGAAGATCGTAATAAAATAATTTTTTCTTATATTTAAAAAAAAGAAAACTTTTAGGTAAGAGTGGGGTTGAATTATTTTCAATGGCTGAGTGAATGAATCTTGAATGGCTGAGCGCTCGATGCCACAGGTTTCGGTTTCAAGTCCCGGCTGTGCCATGGATGTTTGTAGTGGTCCGAAATCCACTTTAAGCCGTAGGCCTTGGTCGTATCTGAGTGTTGGGCGTAGATTTGACAACCCTACCCCGTAAAAAGAAAAACATCTCTCGTTCTCGAATTCTATCAATAGGTAGCGGCCTTGGCCCACACTGGGCTGTTGCGCCAATGATGATGATGATGATTCACGTGGATTCCTGCATTCTGATTGCGTGACTGCATAGTGTGGATTTACTGCTGATTTTATCCTCGGACCGATTTTTTTTTTTAAATTCCTACTCCTCCAGGTCATAAAAAACCTACTCTGTCACGAGTACACGTTACAGTCAACTCCTTCGACAACAGGTCATTCCTGCTTTGAAGATCACTGTCTTCGCGCACGATGGAGCTACTCCTCGGGTGCCAAGTCAAAGAACTGCTTCGTGCTAACTTTGGCGAGAATCGTATAATATCTGGTATAGTATCTTGCCTCCTCGTTCACCCGATTTAATTCCCTGTGATTTCTGGTTGTGGGGATTCCTAAAAATCGTGTTTATGGGTTAGGAATTAGAACTTTACCTGAGTTGAAATCCAGCACCATATGCCATGTTGCTGAAATTGAACATGCCATAATGCGCTTTCGACATGCAATTAAGGTCAATGGAGCACACATTCTGTACTTGAATAAATTTTAATGGTTCTGACAAGTTTTTTTGTCCTTCTTTAGGCGCCACAATTCCCCCTGGTAGTCAAAATTTGAACTATTTTTTATTGCAGAAATCTTTTCCCGTGGTTCATATGCCGTATACTGTATACCAAGTTTTATCAAAATCCGTTTGGTAGAATGGATTCTAGAGGGGTCTGAATAGGATCCCTTTAATTATATGGATAAATGAAAATGAAGTCAAAATAGTTTTCTAGAATCAAAGTAATAAATATTATATTATGAAAGTCATTGTATCCTTTATCTAGTTGAAATATGGTTTGGGTCAACACTTTTTTAAGACTCATTATAGGCATATAAAATTCAGAGAAACAGGCGTTTCCAATCTTCTTGAAAAAATTTTCTCATTTAATTTTAAGGAAAAATATCCATTTTAGAAGTCTTAATCAATTTGCCTATATTGTAATTTATTTGTGAATGAAATGGTGCAAATTCATTCTTATCACAGAATTGTTGTATGTAAGATAACTACAGTGGCTTATACGCACTGAATTACATTTCCTCTCATTATGTGTTGATGTTTTTTTCTTTGGCAATGTTAGTGGAAATTAAATCTTGTAAAGATAATTTGTGTAATTTCTTTCTGATATTCTCCTTTAGATCAACTGAATTTAAAGATTCACTCTGAATTGTGTGTCACTTTAGTGAAAGGATTTTCCGCTTTACCTTCTTGAATATTCAGCTCGAGAAAAATTGGCATTTTCTTTAATTCATTATTACTTGCATGAGCATAGAATAGGTCACTAAAACTTTCATAAAACCTACACGATATGAAGAGACCGAACTGTATTTATATCTACATTAATATTCAAATTTTAAGCTCAGTAGAATTTTGCCACGGAGAAAATAGAAAAATGTGGCATTAAATAATTTTTATCATATGATTTTAAAAATTGTGTTTTAAATAGTTATTATTTAGCAGAAATACAATCCAATAAAACAAATATCAATTATATCAAATACTTGATATATTTATGAACATTGTTTCTTGATAAATATATTCATAGCATAGAGGGAATTATATTCTAATTATTTTATATTCAATAAAAATATTTTTTTATGTTATGGTATTTAATGATCTTAATACAACACATATAAAATGTGCAAGAGCTCATTCCATTAACTTGGATTACATTAATAAATATACAGCATGTCACAACATGACTGTCTCTCTGCCGGTATACCTTTCGAAACCAAAAAACTGCCTGCTGTCAAACGCTCTCGCATAACATCTCTGGTGTGAGAAATTTAATGCTCACTACAATGTAGCAGTTAACCAGAATGTGGTTTGGTTTGTAAGGAAATTATTGCATGTATTATATATTTTTTTCAGTCGCATTTATTATACATATTTATCAAATCAATGTAAGTCAAATTAATTCATTTCTTCTAAAATATATAGTTTACAAGTGAAAATGAAATGCACAATAAAGTTTCAAAATTCCCCATAGATTTTTTAAACGATTTTTTTGGTCATCATATTATTCTTAATGTTTCTATTTACTACAGCTAGACACAGATAACCCAAGAAACCAGAAATAAAGGAGTTACCTAGTCCTATCTGCACATAGAAACATTCTTCAGTTTTTAAGTACTTCATGATGTCATGCTCTTGACAGGCATAATAATTATTTTCTTGGAGATCAATAGTTTCACCATAAAGTAATTATTAAAAAAACAATTGCAATTCAAAAATTTCCTATAGCAAAATGAATCATAATTTAAAATTTTAAATCATATTATAGTTAATGTAAATTGCACATAAGAACAAAAATGACTTTTTGATTGAAAGGTATACTATAATATGATTATTATTATTATCATCATTCAATCCTTTCAATAAGAACTTTTCAATTTTCTTTTAAAAGACATGGTTAATGTAGACTTTAACTGGCTATACAACTCAAGAATATCGAGAAAAATTGCAGAGTCCTTGGAAAAAAAAGGGTAGTGACTCAATGTAATGTATCCACAAAAGTGTCAAATTATGTAATACAGTAATCCAAGGCGAAAAATAAGGAACGAATGAATTTATTGCAGCAAAGAAAAATCAATAAATACTATTTGAGGATTTGTTCTACATGAAAATTAATGAGTATTTGTTATATATTCTGTAGCATTGTGGTAAATCTATTTTTATTATTCAGATAAATTTTTACTAATAGATACTAAAACTTTAATTAAATAGGAAATATATTTTAATTTTGAATGAATTTAAATTGATTACTGAGAATAACTGTGATTTCAACCAGTGAAGTGCTATCAACTTGACCTATTTAATGTTAAAATAATATTTTTTCAAAAAATTTATTTACTGCTATTATGATCAGATTTTTGAAAGCAATTTTTGCTTTTAATTTAGCGTTTTAATTATACATTATAAATTAATATAGTTAAAATTATGTTTTACAATTAATGAGAATTGGCAAAAAACTGATGGCATTTTTTAAATAGTGAAAAAAAATTTTATCATGCAAAATTGAAAAATGAAAAACAGAAAAAAAAATTATTTTCTGTTATTTTTAAACCTATATAAAAGAATAGGTTCAGAAATTAAATTAGCCTGAACAAAAATATTTTTAAAAAGTTCAAATAACTCTAAATAATAAAAAATGATGGCAAATTGCATTGAAAAATAACTGTACGAATATTATACAGAAAATTTTGTCATGTGAAAACTCTTACGGAAATTTAAAAAAAAAAACCAATTAATACCAAAAATCATTTAAATTATTTTGAATTATAAAGATGTCTTCGAAAAATGAATGTATTTTGAAATGAATTTCGTTGAATAAAAATATTTTATGAATGATAACATAAAAAAATATTTGTATTGTTAAAAACTTGTATTGCTGTATTGCTGTATTGCTACATAAAATATTATATTTGTATTGTTTTTATGCTTATTATTTTCAAATAATGTCTTAAATATCGGATTAGAGCCTTTGTTATCAATATTTTCCTCCAAGTCCTCCTTTTTTTAGTTCCTTTCAATATGATGGTGTGTCCCGACAGCATATTTTGACATATTTTATTGTGTATTGGACATTACTGGTAATCTACTCAGATTGTCATTCCATAAAATGATTGAAATTGTTTAAAACTTCCATATCTTCCCAAACCGAAGCTGATAATAACTTTTATCTTGTGTCTACTGATGCAGAAAAGAGAAATGTAAACATTTGTGACACAGTGCAATATATTTGCATAGAATTATTTTGGCATACGCAGAAAAAAAGAGGACTGACTGTTAAAAAAGGTGGTGGTGGACATCTGCAAGATCCCGATAGCTATCTTTGATATATTTTAATGTGTATTGGACATTACTGGTTATCTACTCAGATAGCCAATCCATAAAATGATTGAAATTGTTTAAAACTTCCATATCTTCCCAAACCGGAAGCTGATAATAACTTTTATCTTGTGTCTACTGATGCAGAAAACAGAAATGTAGATATTTGTGACACAGTGCAATATATGTGTATAGAAATATTTGGGCATACACAGAAAAAGTGGACTGACTATAAAAAGCTGGTGGTGAACATCTGCAAGATCCCGATAGCTTTCTTTGACCTATTTATTGTATATTGGACATTACTGGTTTCTACTCAGATTGCCATTCCATAAAATAATTGAAATTGTTTAAAACTTCCATATCTTCCCAAACCGGAAGCTGATAATAACTTTTATCTTGTGTCTAATGCTGCAGAAAAGAGAAATGTAAACATTTTGTGACACAGTGCAATATATTTGCATTGAATTATTTTGGCATACACAGAAAAAGTGGAGTGACTGTTAAAAAAGGTGGTGGTGAACATCTGCAAGACCCCGATGGCTTTCTTTGATATATTTTAATGTGTATTGAACATTACTGGTTATCTACTCAGATTGCCAATCCATAAAATGATTGAAATTGTTTAAAACTTCCATATCTTCCCAAACCGGAAGCTGATAATAACTTTTATCTTGTGTCTACTGATGCAGAAAACAGAAATGTAGATATTTGTGACACAGTGCAATATATGTGTATAGAAATATTTGGGGCATACACAGAAAAAGTGGACTGACTATAAAAAGCTGGTGGTGAACATCTGCAAGATCCCGATAGCTTTCTTTGACCTATTTTATTGTATATTGGACATTACTGGTTTTCTACTCAGATTGCCATTCCATAAAATAATTGAAATTGTTTAAAACTTCCATATCTTCCCAAACCGGAAGCTGATAATAACTTTTATCTTGTGTCTGCAGAAAAGAGAAATGCATTTGTGACACAGTGAATATATTTGCATTGAAATGTAAACACTGTTTTGTGACACAAGACCCTGATGGCTTTTGATATATTTTAATGTGTTTGAACATTACTGGTTATCTTCAGATTGCCATTCCATAAAATGATTGAAATTGTTTAAAACTTCCATATCTTCCCAAACCGGAAGCTGATAATAACTTTTATCTTGTGTCTACTGATGCAGAAAAAGAAATGGATATTTGTGACACAGTGCTGAAATATTTAAAAAAGTGGACTGACTATAAAAGCTGGTGGTGAACATCTGCAAGACATCTGACCATAGACATTACTGGTTTTCTACTCAGATTGCCATTCCATAAAATAATTGAAATTGTTTAAAACTTCCATATCTTCCCAAACCTGAAGCTGATAATAACTTTTATCTTGTGTCTAATGCTGCAGAAAAGAGAAATAAAACATTTGTGACACAGTGCAATATATTTGCATTGAATTATTTTGGCATACACAGAAAAAGTGGAGTGACTGTTAAAAAAAGGTGGTGGTGAACATCTGCAAGACCCCGATGGCTTTCTTTGATATATTTTAATGTGTATTGGACATTACTGGTTATCTACTCAGATTGCCATCCATAAAATGATTGAAATTGTTTAAAACTTCCATATCTTCCCAAACCGGAAGCTGATAATAACTTTTATCTTTTGGCTAATGATGCAGAAAACAGAAATGTAGACATCTGTGACAAAGTGCAATATATCTGTATAGAAATATTTGGGTCATACACAGAAAAAGTGGACTGACTATTAAAAAGCTGGTGGTGAACATCTGCAAGATCCCGATAGCTTTCTTTGACATATTTTATTGTATATTGGACATTACTGGTTTTCTACTCAGATTGCCATTCAATAAAATAAATGAAATTGTTTAAAACTTCCATATCTTCCCAAACCGGAAGCTGATAATAACTTTTATCTTTTGGCTAATGATGCAGAAAACAGAAATGTAGACATCTGTGACAAAGTGCAATATATGTGCATAGAATTATTTGGGGCACACACAGAAAAAGTGGACTGACTGTTAAAAAAGGTGGTGGTGGACATCTGCAAGATCCCGATAGCTTTCGTTGACATATTTTATTGTGTATTAGACATTACTGGTTATCTACTTAGATTGCCATTCCATAAAATAATTGAAATTGTTTAAAACTTCCATATCTTCCCAAACCGGAAGCTGATAATAACTTTTATCGGTTTTCATGGAGCAAATAATGTGATGATACTCATGGTGGTGGTTAGAAAAACTTATAAAATACATAAGGGAGACAAATATTTCTTGACTAAATATCGGGCTGTTGGACAATAGACTGGCTTTCATGAAGCAAATCATGTGGTGATACTCATGGTGGTGATTAGAAAAAAATTATAAAATACATAACTGAGACAAGCATTTCTTGACTAAATAACGGACTCTTGGACAATGGACTGGCTTTCATGTAGCAAATAATATGGTGATACTCATGGTGGTGATTAGAAAAAAATTATAAAATACATAATTGAGACAAATATTTCTTGACTAAATAACGGACTCTTGGACAATGGACTGGCTTTCATGTAGCAAATAATATGGTGATACTCATGGTGGTGATTAGAAAAAAATTATAAAATACATAACTGAGACAAGCATTTCTTGACTAAATAACGGACTCTTGGACAATGGACTGGCTTTCATGTAGCAAATAATATGGTGATACTCATGGTGATGATTAGAAAAAAATTATAAAATACATAACTGAGACAAGCATTTCTTGACTAAATAACGGACTCTTGGACAATGGACTGGCTTTCATGTAGCAAATAATATGGTGATACTCATGGTGGTGATTAGAAAAAAATTATAAAATACATAACTGAGACAAATATTTCTTGACTAAATAACGGACTCTTGGACAATGGACTGGCTTTCATGTAGCAAATAATATGGTGATACTCATGGTGATGATTAGAAAAAATTATAAAATACATAACTGAGACAAGCATTTCTTGACTAAATAACGGGCTCTTGGACAATGGACTGGCTTTCATGTAGCAAATAATATGGTGATACTCATGGTGATGATTAGAAAAAATTATAAATTACATAACTGAGACAAATATTTCTTGACTAAATAATCGGACTCTTGGACAATGGACTGGCTTTCATGGAGCAAATAATATGGTGATACTCATGGTGGTGATTAGAAAAAAATTATAAAATACATAACTGAGACAAGCATTTCTTGACTAAATATCGGGCTCTTGGACAATGGACTGGCTTTCATGGAGCAAATAATGTGGTGATACTCAT
This sequence comes from Caerostris extrusa, assembly GCA_021605095.1. NCBI lineage: Eukaryota > Metazoa > Arthropoda > Arachnida > Araneae > Araneidae > Caerostris > Caerostris extrusa. The sequence continues at coordinate 27,445 of BPLR01002868.1, forward strand.
GTTTGTGATTAGAAAAAAATTATAAATTACATAACTGAGACAAATATTTCTTGACTAAATATCGGGTTGTTGGACAATGGACTGGCTTTCATGGAGCAAATAATGTGGTGATACTCATGGTAGTGATTAGAAAAAATTATAAAATACTTAACTGAGACAAATATTTCTTTGACTAAATATCGTGCTCTAGAAAAAATTATAAATTACATAATGGACTGGCTTTCATGGAGCAAAAATATGGTGATACTCATGGTGGTGATTAGAAAAAAAATTATAAATACATAACTGAGATTTCTTGATCGGGCTGTTGGACAATGGAATGGAGCAAATAATGTGGTGATACTCATGGTGGTGATTAGAAAAAAATTATAAACTAAATTGATCGGGCTGTTGGACAATGGACTGGCTTTCATGTAGCAAATAATATGGTGATACTCATGGTGGTGATTAGAAAAAATTATAAATTACATAACTGAGACAAATATTTCTTGACTAAATATCGGACTCTTGGACAATGGACTGGCTTTCATGGAGCAAATAATATGGTGATACTCATGGTGGTGATTAGAAAAAATTATAAATTACATAACTGAGACAAATATTTCTTGACTAAATATCGGGTTGTTGGACAATGGACTGGCTTTCATGCAGCAAATAATGTGGTGATACTCATGGTGGTGTGATTATAAAAAAAAATTATAAAATACGGACTCTTAACTGGAGACAAATATTTCTTGACTAAAATATTTGACTAAATATCTCTTGGACAATGGACTGGCTTTCATGTAGCAAATAATATGGTGATACTCATGGTGGTGATTAGAAAAAATTATAAAATACATAACTGAGACAAGCATTTCTTGACTAAATATCGGGCTCTTGGACAATGGACTGGCTTTCATGTAGCAAATAATATGGTGATACTCATGGTGGTGATTATAAAAAAAATTATAAAATACATAACTGAGACAAGCATTTCTTGACTAAATAACGGACTCTTGGACAATGGACTGGCTTTCATGTAGCAAATAATATGGTGATACTCATGGTGGTGATTAGAAAAAAAATTATAAAATACATAACTGAGACAAGCATTTCTTGACTAAATAACGGACTCTTGGACAATGGACTGGCTTTCATGTAGCAAATAATATGGTGATACTCATGGTGGTGATTAGAAAAAAAATTATAAAATACATAACTGAGACAAGCATTTCTTGACTAAATAACGGACTCTTGGACAATGGACTGGCTTTCATGTAGCAAATAATATGGTGATACTCATGGTGGTGATTAGAAAAAATTATAAAATACATAATTGAGACAAATATTTCTTGACTAAATAACGGACTCTTGGACAATGGACTGGCTTTCATGGAGCAAATAATATGGTGATACTCATGGTGGTGATTAGAAAAAAATTATAAAATACATAACTGAGACAAGCATTTCTTGACTAAATAACGGGCTCTTGGACAATGGACTGGCTTTCATGTAGCAAATAATATGGTGATACTCATGGTGATGATTAGAAAAAAAAATTATAAAATACATAACTGAGACAAGCATTTCTTGACTAAATAACGGGCTCTTGGACAATGGACTGGCTTTCATGGAGCAAATAATATGGTGATACTCATGGTGGTGATTAGAAAAAAATTATAAATTACATAACTGAGACAAGCATTTCTTGACTAAATATCGGACTCTTGGACAATGGACTGGCTTTCATGGAGCAAATAATATGGTGATACTCATGGTGGTGATTAGAAAAAAATTATAAAATACATAACTGAGACAAGCATTTCTTGACTAAATATAGCTCTTGGACAATGGACTGGCTTTCATGGAGCAAATAATGTGGTGATACTCATGTTTGTGATTAGAAAAAAATTATAAATTACATAACTGAGACAAATATTTCTTGACTAAATATCGGGTTGTTGGACAATGGACTGGCTTTCATGCAGCAATAATATGGTGATACTCATGGTAGTGATTAGAAAAAAATTATAAAATACTTAACTGAGACAAATATTTCTTGACTAAATATCGTGCTCTTGGATAATGGACTGGCTTACATGGAGCAAATAATATGGTGATACTCATGGTGGTGATTAGAAAAAAATTATAAAATACATAACTGAGACAAGCATTTCTTGACTAAATAACGGACTCTTGGACAATGGACTGGCTTTCATGTAGCAAATAATATGGTGATACTCATGGTGGTGATTAGAAAAAATTATAAAATACATAACTGAGACAAGCATTTCTTGACTAAATAACGGACTCTTGGACAATGGACTGGCTTTCATGTAGCAAATAATATGGTGATACTCATGGTGGTGATTAGAAAAAATTATAAAATACATAACTGAGACAAGCATTTCTTGACTAAATAACGGACTCTTGGACAATGGACTGGCTTTCATGTAGCAAAATAATATGGTGATACTCATGGTGGTGATTAGAAAAAAATTATAAAATACATAACTGAGACAAGCATTTCTTGACTAAATATCGGACTCTTGGACAATGGACTGGCTTTCATGTAGCAAATAATATGGTGATACTCATGGTGATGATTAGAAAAAAATTATAAAATACATAACTGAGACAAGCATTTCTTGACTAAATAACGGGCTCTTGGACAATGGACTGGCTTTCATGTAGCAAATAATATGGTGATACTCATGGTGATGATTAGAAAAAAAAAAATTATAAAATACATAACTGAGACAAGCATTTCTTGACTAAATAACGGGCTCTTGGACAATGGACTGGCTTTCATGTAGCAAATAATATGGTGATACTCATGGTGATGATTAGAAAAAATTATAAATTACATAACTGAGACAAATATTTCTTGACTAAATATCGGACTCTTGGACAATGGACTGGCTTTCATGGAGCAAATAATATGGTGATACTCATGGTGGTGATTAGAAAAAATTATAAATTACATATTTCTTGACTAAAAAAATTATAAATTACATAACTGAGACAAATATTTCTTGACTAAATATCGGGCTGTTGGACAATGGACTGGCTTTCATGGAGCAAATCATGTGGTGATACTCATGGTGGTGATTAGAAAAAATTATAAAATACATAACTGAGACAAGCATTTCTTGACTAAATAGCGGGCTCTTGGACAATGGACTGGCTTTCATGGAGCAAATAATGTGGTGATACTCATGTTGGTGATTAGAAAAAAATTATAAATTACATATTTCTTGACTAAATATCGATTTGTTGGACAATGGACTGGCTTTCATGGAGCAAATCATGTGGTGATACTCATGGTGGTGATTCGAAAAAAATTATAAATTACATATTTCTTGACTAAATATCGATTTGTTGGACAATGGACTGGCTTTCATGGAGCAAATCATGTGGTGATACTCATGGTAGTGATTAGAAAAAAATTATAAAATACATAACTGAGACAAGCATTTCTTGACTAAATAGCGGGCTCTTGGACAATGGACTGGCTTTCATGGAGCAAATAATGTGGTGATACTCATGTTGGTGATTAGAAAAAAATTATAAATTACATATTTCTTGACTAAATATCGATTTGTTGGACAATGGACTGGCTTTCATGGAGCAAATATGGTGATACTCATGGTGGTGATTAGAAAAAATTATAAAATACATAACTGAGACAAGCATTTCTTGACTAAATAACGGACTCTTGGACAATGGACTGGCTTTCATGGAGCAAATAAATGTGGTGATACTCATGGTGGTGATTAGAAAAAAATTATAAAATACATAACTGAGACAAGCATTTCTTGACTAAATAACGGGCTCTTGGACAATGGACTGGCTTTCATTCATGGAGCAAATAATATGGTGATACTCATGGTGTGATTAGAAAAAATTATAAAATACATAACTGAGACAAGCATTTCTTGACTAAATAACGGACTCTTGGACAATGGTGGCTTTCATACAAATAATATGGTGATACTCATGGTGGTGATTAGAAAAAAATTATAAAATACATAACTGAGACAAGCATTTCTTGACTAAATATCGGACTCTTGGACAATGGACTGGCTTTCATGGAGCAAATAATATGGTGATACTCATGGTGGTGATTAGAAAAAAATTATAAAAAATTACAAGCATTTCTTGACTAAATAACGGACTCTTGGACAATGGACTGGCTTTCATGTAGCAAATAATATGGTGATACTCATGGTGGTGATTAGAAAAATTATAAAATACATAACTGAGACAAAGCATTTCTTGACTAAATAACGGACTCTTGGACAATGGACTGGCTTTCATGGAGCAAATAATATGGTGATACTCATGGTGGTGATTAGAAAAAAATTATAAAATACATAACTGAGACAAGCATTTCTTGACTAAATAACGGACTCTTGGACAATGGACTGGCTTTCATGTAGCAAATAATATGGTGATACTCATGGTGGTGATTAGAAAAAAATTATAAAATACATAACTGAGACAAAGCATTTCTTGACTAAATAACGGACTCTTGGACAATGGACTGGCTTTCATGTAGCAAATAATATGGTGATACTCATGGTGGTGATTAGAAAAAAATTATAAAATACATAACTGAGACAAGCATTTCTTGACTAAATAACGGGCTCTTGGACAATGGACTGGCTTTCATGTAGCAAATAATATGGTGATACTCATGGTGGTGATTAGAAAAAATTATAAAATACATAACTGAGACAAATATTTCTTGACTAAATATCGGACTCTTGGACAATGGACTGGCTTTCATGGAGCAAATAATATGGTGATACTCATGGTGGTGATTAGAAAAAATTATAAATTACATAACTGAGACAAGCATTTCTTGACTAAATAACGGGCTCTTGGACAATGGACTGGCTTTCATGTAGCAAATAATATGGTGATACTCATGGTGATGATTAGAAAAAAATTATAAAATACATAACTGAGACAAGCATTTCTTGACTAAATAACGGGCTCTTGGACAATGGACTGGCTTTCATGAGCAAATAATATGGTGATACTCATGGTGATGATTAGAAAAAAATTATAAAATACATAACTGAGACAAGCATTTCTTGACTAAATAACGGGCTCTTGGACAATGGACTGGCTTTCATGGAGCAAATAATGTGGTGATACTCATGTTGGTGATTAGAAAAAAATTATAAATTACATAACTGAGACAAATATTTCTTGACTAAATATCGGGCTCTTGGACAATGGACTGGCTTTCATGGAGCAAATAATGTGGTGATACTCATGGTGGTGATTAGAAAAAATTATAAATACATAACTGAGACAAATATTTCTTGACTAAATATCGGGTTGTTGGACAATGGACTGGCTTTCATGGAGCAAATAATGTGGTGATACTCATGGTAGTGATTAGAAAAAAATTATAAAATACTTAACTGAGACAAATATTTCTTGACTAAATATCGGCTCTTGGATAATGGACTGGCTTTCATGGAGCAAATAATATGGTGATACTCATGGTGGTGATTAGAAAAAATTATAAATTACATAAGGGAGACAAAATTTCTTGACTAAATATCGGGCTCTTGGACAATGGACTGGCTTTCATGGAGCAAATAATGTGGTGATACTCATGGTGGTGATTAGAAAAATTATAAATTACATAACTGAGACAAATATTTCTTGACTAAATATCGGACTCTTGGACAATGGACTGGCTTTCATGGAGCAAATAATGTGGTGATACTCATGGTGGTGATTAGAAAAAATTATAAAATACATAACTGAGACAAATATTTCTTGACTAAATATCGGACTCTTGGACAATGGACTGGCTTTCATGGAGCAAATAATGTGGTGATACTCATGGTGGGGATTAGAACAAAATTATAAAATACATAACTGAGACAAATATTTCTTGACTAAATAGCGGGCTCTTGGACAATGGACTGGCTCTTGGACAATGGACTGGCTTTCATGGAGCAAAAATGGAGCAAACAATGGTGATACTCATGTTGGTGATTAGAAAAAAATTATAAATTACATAAGTGAGACAAATATTTCTTGACTAAATATCGGACTCTTGGACAATGGACTGGCTTTCATGGAGCAAATAATGTGGTGATACTCATGGTGGTGATTAGAAAAAAATTATAAATTACATAAGTGAGACAAATATTTCTTGACTAAATATCGGACTCTTGGACAATGGACTGGCTTTCATGGAGCAAATAATGTGGTGATACTCATGGTGGGGATTAGAACAAAATTATAAAATACATAACTGAGACAAGCATTTCTTGACTAAATAGCGGGCTCTTGGACAATGGA
>BPLR01002869.1:0-126552 GCA_021605095.1 Caerostris extrusa
GATTTCCATAATAAGGCACGACCGTGGTCCCAAACGTTCTGAATAAAAAAAGAGATTACTGTAAAAGTGGCAGATTTCAGAACAGTAATATTTGTAAAATTTATTGTGACATCTCTTTTTTAACATATAAGTGTGCAATATGATTTCAATAATTCGGCACGACCGTGGTCCGAATCGTTCTTAATTTAAAAGAGATTACTGTATAGTGGCAGATTTAAGAACAGTAATATTTGCAAAAATTTTTGCCAGATTTCAGAACTGCAATATTTGTAAATTTATTGTGACATCTTTTCTTTAATATATAAGAAGTATACAATATGTGTTCCATAATAAGCACGACCATGGTCCCAAACGTTTTGAATTAAAGTCAGATTCAGAACTGTATAAGTTTCAGATTTCGGAACTGCAATTTTGTAAAATTTATTGTAATATCTTTTCTTTAACATATAAGTAGTAAACAATATGGTTTCCATAATAAGGCACGACCGTGGTCCCAAACGTTCAAAAATAAAAAAGAGATTACTGTATTAGTGGCAGATTTAAGAACTGTAATATTTGTAAAATTTATAGTGGCAGATTTGGGGAACTTCAGTATTTTAAAAAAATTTGTTGTAACATATTTTCTTTAACATATAAAAAGTATACAATAATTTCAATAATACGGCACGACCGTGGTACAAAACGTTATGAATGTAACGTAATATTTGTAAAATTTATTGGCAGCAAATTTCAGAACTCTAATATTTGTAAAATTTATTGTGGAACTTTTCTTTTAACATAAAAGAAGTATACAATAGGTTTCAATAATACGGCACGACCGTGGTCAAAACGTTCAGATTGAAGAGAGGTTATTCTATAAGTGGCAGATTTAAGAACTGTAATATCTCAAAAAGTTATTGTGGCAGATTTCAGAACTAAAATATTTGTAAAATTTATTGTGGCTGATTTCAGAACTGCAGTAATTGTGCAAATTTTTTATTGTTCATCTTTCCTTTAACATATAAGAAGTATACAATATGATTTCTATAATACGGTGCGACCGGGTCCAAAACGTTATGAATTGAAGAAAGGTTACTGTATAAGTTGGCAGATTTCAAAACTCTAATATTTGTAAAATTTGTTGTGACAGATTCTGAACTGTAATATTTAAAAAAATTATTGTAACACCTTCTCTTTAACATATAAGAAATTTACAATATGATTTCCATAATAAGGCACGATCATGGTCCAAAACATTCTGAATTGAAGAGAGGTTACTCTATAAGTGGCAGATTTAAGAACTGTAATATTTGTCAATTTTAAAATTTATCGTGAAATATTTTTCTTTAACATAAAGCAGTATACAACGATGATTTCCATAATAAGGCACGACCGTGGTGCCAAACGTGCAAGAATAGAAAAGAAATTACTGTATAAGTGGCAGATTTAAGAACTGTAATATTTGTCAAATTTATTGTGACAGATTTTTAACTGCAGTATATAAAATTTATGCAATATGATTTACAATATAAATTCGGCGTATACAATATGATTTCATTAATAACGCACGACCATAGTCCTAAACGTAATGGATTGAAGAGAGATTACTGTATAAGTGGCAGATTTCAGAACTGTAATATTTGTAAAATTTATTGTGCAGTTGATTCGGAACTCTCATATTTCAAAAAATTTATAGTGTGACATCTTTTCTTTAACATATAAGAAGTATACAATATGATTTCAATAATACGGCACGACATGGTCCCAAACGTTCTGGTCCTAAAGTGGCAGATTTCAGAACTATAATATTTGTAAAATTTATTGTGACATCTTTTCTTTAACATATAAGTATACAATATGATTTCAATAATAACGCACGACCGTGGTCCCAAACGTTATGGATTGAAGAAGGTTACTGTATAAGTGGCAGATTTCAGAACTGTAATATTTGTAAAATTTATTGTGGCAGATTTCAGAACTGTAATATTTTAAAATTTATTGTAACATCTTTTCTTTAACATAAAAGAAGTATACAATATGATTTCAATAATACGGCACGACCATGGTCCCAAACGTTCTGGATTGAAGAGAGTTACTGTATAAGTGGCAGATTTCAGAACTGTAATATTTGTAAAATTTATTGTGGCAGATTTTAGAACTGCAGTATTTGTAAAATTTATTGTGACATCTTTTCTTTAACATATAAGAAGTATACAATATGATTTCAATAATAACGCACGACCATAGTCCTAAACGTTCTGAATTGAAGAGAGGTTACTGTATAAGTGGCAGATTTAAGAACTGTAATATTTGTAAAATTTATTGTGGCAGATTTTGAACTCTAATATTTCAAAAATTTATTGTAACATCTTTTTCTTTAACATATAAGAAGTATACAATATGATTTCAATAATACGGCACGACCGTGGTCCCAAACGTTCTGAATTGAAGAGAGGTTTGTATAAGTGGCAGATTTAAGAACTGCAATATTTGTAAAATTTATTGTGGCAGATTTCAGAACTGCTAATATTTAAAAATTTAACATCTTTTCTTTAACATATAAGAAGTATACAATATGATTTCAATAATACGGCACGACCGTGGTCCCAAACGTTCTGAATTGAAGAGAGGTTACTGTATAATATTTAAGAACTGCAATATTTGTAAAATTTATTGTGGCAGATTTCAGAACTGTAATATTTCAAAAATTTATTGTAACATCTTTTCTTTAACATATAAGAAGTATACAATATGATTTCAATAATACGGCACGACCAGTGGTCCTAAACGTTATGGATTGAAGAGAGGTTACTGTATAAGTGGCAGATTTCAGAACTGTAATATTTGTGGCAGATTTACTGTAATATTTGTAAAATTTATTGTGACATCTTTTCTTTAACATATAAGAAGTATACAATATGATTTCAATAATACGGCACGACCATAGTCCTAAACGTTATGGATTGAAGAGAGGTTACTGTATAAGTGGCAGATTTCAGAACTGTAATATTTGTAAAATTTATTGTGGCAGATTTCAGAACTGCAGTATTTGTAAAATTTATTGTGACATCTTTTCTTTAACATATAAGAAGTATACAATATGATTTCAATAATACGGCACGACCGTGGTCCCAAACGTTCTGAATTGAAGAGAGGTTACTGTATAAGTGGCAGATTTCAGAACTGTAATATTTGAACTGTAAAATTTATTGTGGCAGATTTCAGAACTGCAATATTTGTAAAATTTATTGTGACATCTTTTCTTTAACATATAAGAAGTATACAATATGATTTCAATAATACGGCACGACCATAGTCCCAAACGTTCTGAATTGAAGAGAGGTTACTGTATAAGTGGCAGATTTCAGAACTGTAATATTTGTAAAATTTATTGTGGCAGATTTCAGAACTGCAGTATTTGTAAAAATTTATTGTACATCTTTTTTTTTAACATATAAGAAGTATACAATATGATTTCAATAATATGGCACGACCATAGTCCTAAACGTTCTGAATTGAAGAGAGGTTACTGTATAAGTGGCAGATTTAAGAACTGTAATATTTGCAAAATTTATTGTGGCAGATTTCAGAACTGCAATTTGTAAAATTTATTGTGATTTCAAAACTTAATATTCCCAAAAATTTATTGTAACATCTTTTCTTTAACATATAAGAAGTATACAATATGATTTCAATAATACGGCACGACCGTGGTCCCAAACGTTCTGAATTGAAGAGAGGTTACTGTATAAGTGGCAGATTTAAGAACTGTAATATTTGTAAAATTTATTGTGGCAGATTTCAGAACTGTAATATTTGTAAAATTTATTGTAACATCTTTTCTTTAACATATAAGAAGTATACAATATGATTTCAATAATACGGCACGACCGTGGTCCCAAACGTTATGAATTGAAGAGAGGTTACTGTATAAGTGGCAGATTTCAGAACTGTAATATTTGTAAAATTTATTGTGGCAGATTTCAGAACTGCAATATTTGTAAAATTTATTGTGACATCTTTTCTTTAACATAAAAGAAGTATACAATATGATTTCAATAATACGGCACGACATGGTCCCAAACGTTATGGATTGAAGAGAGGTTACTGTATAAGTGGCAGATTTCAGAACTGTAATATTTGTAAAAATTTATTGTGGCAGATTTCAGAACTGCAATATTTGTAAAATTTATTGTGACATCTTTTCTTTAACATATAAGAAGTATACAATATGATTTCAATAATAACGGCACGACCATGGTCCCAAACGTTCTGAATTGAAGAGAGGTTACTGTATAAGTGGCAGATTTCAGAACTGTAATATTTGTAAAATTTATTGTGGCAGATTTCAGAACTGCAGATTTCAGAACTGCAATATTGTAAAATTTATTGTAACATCTTTTCTTTAACATATAAGAAGTATACAATATGATTTCAATAATAACGGCACGACCGTGGTCCCAAACGTTCTGAATTGAAAGAGGTTACTGTATAAGTGGCAGGTTAAGAACTGTAATATTTATAATTGTGGCAGATTTCAGAACTGTAATATTTGTAAAATTTATTGTGGCAGATTTCAGAACTGCAATATTTAAAAAAATTTATTGTAACATCTTTTCTTTAACATATAAGAAGTATACAATATGATTTCAATAATACGGCACGACCGTGGTCCCAAACGTTCTGAATTGAAGAGAGGTTACTGTATAAGTGGCAGATTTAAGAACTGTAATATTTGTAAAATTTATTGTGGCAGATTTCAGAACTGTAATATTTGTAAAATTTATTGTGTGACATCTTTTCTTTAACATATATAAGAAGTATACAATATGATTTCAATAATACGGCACGACCATGGTCCCAAACGTTATGAATTGAAGAGAGGTTACTGTATAAGTGGCAGATTTCAGAACTGTAATATTTGTAAAATTTATTGTGGCAGATTTCAGAACTGCAGTATTTGTAAAATTTATTGTGACATCTTTTCTTTAACATATAAGAAGTATACAATATGATTTCAATAATACGGCACGACCATGGTCCCAAACGTTATGAATTGAATTGAAGAGAGGTTACTGTATAAGTGGCAGATTTCAGAACTGTAATATTTGTAAAATTTATTGTGGCAGATTTCAGAACTGCAATATTTCAAAAATTTATTGTAAAACATTTTTTCTTTAACATATAAGAAGTATACAATATGATTTCAATAATACGGCACGACCGTGGTCCCAAACGTTATGAATTGAAGAGAGGTTACTGTATAAGTGGCAGATTTAAGAACTGTAATATTTGTAAAATTTATTGTGGCAGATTTCAGAACTGCAATATTTAAAATTTATTGTGACATCTTTTCTTTAACATATAAGAAGTATACAATATGATTTCAAAAATACGGCACGACCGTGGTCCCAAACGTTCTGAATTGAGGTTACTGTATAAAGCAGATTTAAGAACTGTAATATAAAAATTGTGGCAGATTTCAGAACTGTAATATTTGTAAAATTTATTGTGGCAGATTTCTGAACTGCAATATTTCAAAAATTTATTGTACATCTTTTCTTTAACATATAAGAAGTATACAATATGATTTCAATAATACGGCACGACCGTGGTCCCAAACGTTCTGAATTGAAGAGAGGTTACTGTATAAGTGGCAGATTTAAGAACTGTAATATTTGTAAAATTTATTGTGGCAGATTTCAGAACTGCAATATTAGTAAAATTTATTGTAACATCTTTTCTTTAACATATAAGAAGTATACAATATGATTTCAATAATAACGGCACGACCATGGTCCCAAACGTTATGAATTGAAGAGAGTTACTGTATAAGTGGCAGATTTCAGAACTGTAATATTTGTGAAAAATTTATTGTGGCAGATTTCAGAACTGTAATATTTGTAAAATTTATTGTGACATCTTTTCTTTAACATATAAGAAGTATACAATATGATTTCAATAAATACGGCACGACCGTGGTCCCAAACGTTCTGAATTGAAGAGAGGTTACTGTATAAGTGGCAGATTTAAGAACTGTAATATTTGTAAAAATGGCAGATTTCAGAACTGTAATATTTGTAAAATTTATTGTGGCAGATTTCTGAACTGCAATATTTCAAAAATTTATTGTAACATCTTTTCTTTAACATATAAGAAGTATACAATATGATTTCAATAATAACGGCACGACCGTGGTCCCAAACGTTCTGAATTGAAGAGAGGTTACTGTATAAGTGGCAGATTTAAGAACTGTAATATTTGTAAAATTTATTGTGGCAGATTTCAGAACTGCAATATTTGTAAAATTTATTGTTGACATCTTTTCTTTAACATATAAGAAGTATACAATATGATTTCAATAATAATGCGGCACGACCGTGGTCCCAAACGTTCTGAATTGAAGAGAGTTACTGTATAAGTGGCAGATTTAAGAACTGTAATATTTCAGAAAAATTGTGGCAGATTTCAGAACTGTAATATTTGTAAAATTTATTGTGGCAGATTTCAGAACTGCAGTATTTGTAAAATTTATTGTGACATCTTTTCTTTAACATATAAGAAGTATACAATATGATTTCAATAATACGGCACGACCGTGGTCCCAAACGTTCTGAATTGAAGAGAGGTTACTGTATAAGTGGCAGATTTAAGAACTGTAATATTTGTAAAAATTTATTGTGGCAGATTTCAGAACTTTATTTGTAAAATTTATTGTGACATCTTTTCTTTAACATATAAGAAGTATACAATATGATTTCAATAATACGGCACGACCATGGTCCTAAAATTTTGAATTGAAGAAGATTACTGATTACTGTATAAGTGGCAGATTTAAGAACTGTAATATTTGTAAAATTTATTGTGGCAGATTTCAGAACTGTAATATTTGTAAAATTTATTTTAACATCTTTTCTTTAACATATAAGAAGTATACAATATGATTTCAATAATACGGCACGACCGTGGTCCCAAACGTTCTGAATTGAAGAGAGGTTACTGTATAAGTGGCAGATTTAAGAACTGTAATATTTGTAAAATTTATTGTGGCAGATTTCAGAACTGCAATATTTGTAAAATTTATTGTGACATCTTTTCTTTAACATATAAGAAGTATACAATATGATTTCAATAAAACGGCACGACCGTGGTCCAAACGTTCTGAATTGAAGAGAGTTACTGTATAAGTGGCAGATTTAAGAACTGTAAATTTGTGGCAGATTTCAGAACTGTAATATTTGTAAAATTTATTGTGGCAGATTTCAGAACTGCAATATTTGTAAAATTTATTGTAACATCTTTTCTTTAACATATAAGAAGTATACAATATGATTTCAATAATACGGCACGACGACCGTGGTCCCAAACGTTCTGAATTGAAGAGAGGTTACTGTATAAGTGGCAGATTTAAGAACTGTAATATTTGTAAAATTTATTGTGGCAGATTTCAGAACTGTAATATTTGTAAAATTTATTGTGGCAGATTTCTGAACTGTAATATTTCAAAAATTTATTGTAACATCTTTTCTTTAACATATAAGAAGTATACAATATGATTTCAATAATACGGCACGACCATGGTCCCAAACGTTCTGAATTGAAGAGAGGTTACTGTATAAGTGGCAGATTTAAGAACTGTAATATTTGTAAAATTTATTGTGGCAGATTTCAGAACTGTAATATTTGTAAAATTTATTGTAACATCTTTTCTTTAACATATAAGAAGTATACAATATGATTTCAATAATACGGCACGACCATGGTCCCAAACGTTATGAATTGAAGAGAGGTTACTGTATAAGTGGCAGATTTTAGAACTGTAATATTTGTAAAATTTATTGTGGCAGATTTCAGAACTGCAATATTTGTAAAATTTATTTGTGAACTGCAATATTTGTAAAATTTATTGTGACATCTTTTCTTTAACATATAAGAAGTATACAATATGATTTCAATAATACGGCACGACCATGGTCCCAAACGTTATGAATTGAAGAGAGGTTACTGTATAAGTGGCAGATTTAAGAACTGTAATATTTGTAAAATTTATTGTGGCAGATTTCAGAACTGCAATATTTGTAAAATTTATTGTGACATCTTTTCTTTAACATATAAGAAGTATACAATATGATTTCAATAATACGGCACGACCATGGTCCCAAACGTTCTGAATTGAAGAGAGGTTTACTGTATAAGTGGCAGATTTAAGAACTGTAATATTTTGTAAAATTTATTGTGGCAGATTTCAGAACTGCAATATTTGTAAAATTTATTGTGACATCTTTTCTTTAACATATAAGAAGTATACAATATGATTTCAATAATACGGCACGACCATGGTCCCAAACGTTCTGAATTGAAGAGAGGTTACTGTATAAGTGGCAGATTTAAGAACTGTAATATTTGTAAAATTTTTATTTCAGATTTCAGAACTGTAATATTTGTAAAATTTATTGTGGCAGATTTCAGAACTCTAATATTTGTAAAATTTATTGTAACATCTTTTCTTTAACATATAAGAAGTATACAATATGATTTCAATAATACGGCACGACCGTGGTCCCAAACGTTCTGAATTGAAGAGAGGTTACTGTATAAGTGGCAGATTTAAGAACTGTAATATTTGTAAAATTTATTGTGGCAGATTTCAGAACTGCAATATTTGTAAAAAATTTATTGTTAACATCTTTTCTTTAACATATAAGAAGTATACAATATGATTTCAATAATACGGCACGACCGTGGTCCCAAACGTTCTGAATTGAAGAGAGGTTACTGTATAAGTGGCAGATTTAAGAACTGTAATATTTGTAAAATTTATTGTGGCAGATTTCAGAACTGTAATATTTGTAAAATTTATTGTTACATCTTTTCTTTAACATATAAGAAGTATACAATATGATTTCAATAATACGGCACGACCGTGGTCCCAAACGTTTGAATTGAAGAGAGGTTACTGTATAAGTGGCAGATTTCAGAACTGTAATATTTGTAAAATTTATTGTGGCAGATTTCAGAACTGCAATATTTGTAAAATTTATTGTGACATCTTTTCTTTAACATATAAGAAGTATACAATATGATTTCAATAATAACGGCACGACCGTGGTCCCAAACGTTCTGAATTGAAGAGAGGTTACTGTATAAGTGGCAGATTTAAGAACTGTAATATTTGTAAAATTTATTGTGGCAGATTTCAGAACTGCAATATTTGTAAAATTTATTGTAACATCTTTTCTTTAACATATAAGAAGTATACAATATGATTTCAATAATAACGGCACGACCGTGGTCCCAAACGTTCTGAATTGAAGAGAGGTTACTGTATAAGTGGCAGATTTCAGAACTGTAATATTTGTAAAATTTATTGTGGCAGATTTCAGAACTGTAATATTTGTAAAATTTATTGTGAAAATATTTCAAAAATTTATTGTAACATCTTTTCTTTAACATATAAGAAGTATACAATATGATTTCAATAATACGGCACGACCGTGGTCCCAAACGTTCTGAATTGAAGAGAGGTTACTGTATAAGTGGCAGATTTAAGAACTGTAATATTTGTAAAATTTATTGTGGCAGATTTCAGAACTGTAATATTTGTAAAATTTATTGTGACATCTTTTCTTTAACATATAAGAAGTATACAATATGATTTCAATAATACGGCACGACCATAGTCCTAAACGTTATGAATTGAAGAGAGGTTACTGTATAAGTGGCAGATTTAAGAACTGTAATATTTGTAAAATTTATTGTGGCAGATTTCAGAACTGCAATATTTGTAAAATTTATTGTGACATCTTTTCTTTAACATATAAGAAGTATACAATATGATTTCAATAATACGGCACGACCGTGGTCCCAAACGTTCTGAATTGAAGAGAGGTTACTGTATAAGTGGCAGATTTAAGAACTGTAATATTTGTAAAATTTATTGTGGCAGATTTCAGAACTGTAATATTTGTAAAATTTATTGTGGCAGATTTCTGAACTGTAATATTTGTAAAAATTTATTGTGACATCTTTTCTTTAACATATAAGAAGTATACAATATGATTTCAATAATACGGCACGACCGTGGTCCCAAACGTTCTGAATTGAAGAGAGGTTACTGTATAAGTGGCAGATTTAAGAACTGTAATATTTGTAAAATTTATTGTGGCAGATTTCAGAACTGTAATATTGTAAAATTTATTGTGACATCTTTTCTTTAACATATAAGAAGTATACAATATGATTTCAATAATAACGGCACGACCGTGGTCCCAAACGTTATGAATTGAAGAGAGGTTACTGTATAAGTGGCAGATTTCAGAACTGTAATATTTGTAAAATTTATTGTGGCAGATTTCAGAACTATATTTGTAAAATTTATTGTGACATCTTTTCTTTAACATATAAGAAGTATACAATATGATTTCAATAATAACGCACGACCATAGTCCCAAACGTTATGGATTGAAGAGAGGTTACTGTATAAGTAATATTTTTTGGCAGATTTCAGAACTGTAATATTTGTAAAATTTATTGTGGCAGATTTCAGAACTTAATATTTCAAAAATTTATTGTAACATCTTTTCTTTAACATATAAGAAGTATACAATATGATTTCAATAATACGGCACGACCGTGGTCCCAAACGTTCTGAATTGAAGAGAGGTTACTGTATAAGTGGCAGATTTCAGAACTGTAATATTTGTAAAATTTATTGTGGCAGATTTCAGAACTGTAATATTTCAAAAATTTATTGTAACATCTTTTCTTTAACATATAAGAAGTATACAATATGATTTCAATAATACGGCACGACCGTGGTCCCAAACGTTCTGAATTGAAGAGAGGTTACTGTATAAGTGGCAGATTTAAGAACTGTAATATTTGGCAGATTTCAGAACTGTAATATTTGTAAAATTTATTGTGGCAGATTTCAGAACTGCAATATTTGTAAAATTTATTGTGACATCTTTTCTTTAACATATAAGAAGTATACAATATGATTTCAATAATACGGCACGACCGTGGTCCCAAACGTTCTGAATTGAAGAGAGGTTACTGTATAAGTGGCAGATTTAAGAACTGTAATATTTGTAAATTTATTGTGGCAGATTTCAGAACTGCAATATTTGTAAAATTTATTGTGACATCTTTTTCTTTAACATATAAGAAGTATACAATATGATTTCAATAAAAACGGCACGACCATGGTCCCAAACGTTCTGAATTGAAGAGAGGTTACTGTATAAGTGGCAGATTTCAGAACTGTAATATTTGTAAAATTTTTTGTGGCAGATTTCAGAACTGTAATATTTGTGAAATTTTGTAAAATTTATTAAAATTTAACATCTTTTCTTTAACATATAAGAAGTATACAATATGATTTCAATAATAACGCACGACCATGGTCCTAAACGTTCTGGATTGAAGAGAGGTTACTGTATAAGTGGCAGATTTCAGAACTGTAATATTTGTAAAATTTATTGTGGCAGATTTCAGAACTGCAATATTTGTAAAATTTATTGTGACATCTTTTCTTTAACATATAAGAAGTATACAATATGATTTCAATAATACGGCACGACCATAGTCCTAAACGTTATGAATTGAAGAGAGGTTACTGTATAAGTGGCAGATTTCAGAACTGTAATATTTGTAAAATTTATTTGGCAGATTACAGAACTGCAATATTTAAAAATTTATTGTAACATCTTTTCTTTAACATATAAGAAGTATACAATATGATTTCAATAATACGGCACGACCGTGGTCCCAAACGTTCTGAATTGAAGAGAGGTTACTGTATAAGTGGCAGATTTCAGAACTGTAATATTTGTAAAAAATTTATTGTGGCAGATTTCAGAACTGCAATATTTGTAAAATTTATTTTACTGTTACATCTTTTCTTTAACATATAAGAAGTATACAATATGATTTCAAAAATATGGCACGACCATGGTCCCAAACGTTCTGAATTGAAGAGAGGTTACTGTATAAGTGGCAGATTTCAGAACTGTAATATTTGAAAAATTTATTGTGGCAGATTTCAGAACTGTAATATTTGTAAAAATTTATTGTGGCAGATTTCTTGAATTGTAACATCTTTTCTTTAACATATAAGAAGTATACAATATGATTTTCAATAATACGGCACGACCGTGGTCCCAAACGTTCTGAATTGAAGAGAGTTACTGTATAAGTGGCAGATTTCAGAACTGTAATATTTGTAAAATTTATTGTGGCAGATTTCAGAACTGCAATATTTGTAAAATTTATTGTGACATCTTTTCTTTAACATATAAGAAGTATACAATATGATTTCAATAATACGGCACGACCGTGGTCCTAAACGTTCTGAATTGAAGAGAGGTTACTGTATAAGTGGCAGATTTAAGAACTGTAATATTTGTAAAAATTTTTGTGGCAGATTTCAGAACTGTAATTATTTGTAAATTTACAGAACTGAACTGTAATTTTCAAAAATTTATTGTAACATCTTTTCTTTAACATATAAGAAGTATACAATATGATTTCAATAATACGGCACGACCGTGGTCCCAAACGTTCTGAATTGAAGAGAGGTTACTGTATAAGTGGCAGATTTCAGAACTGTAATATTTGTAAAATTTATTGTGGCAGATTTCAGAACTGTAATATTTGTAAAATTTATTGTGACATCTTTTCTTTAACATATAAGAAGTATACAATATGATTTCAATAATAACGGCACGACCATAGTCCCAAACGTTTGAATTGAAGAGAGGTTACTGTATAAGTGGCAGATTTAAGAACTGTAATATTTGTAAAATTTATTGTGGCAGATTTCAGAACTGCAATATTTCAAAAAATTTATTGTAACATCTTTTCTTTAACATATAAGAAGTATACAATATGATTTCAATAATACGGCACGACCGTGGTCCCAAACGTTTGAATTGAAGAGAGGTTACTGTATAAGTGGCAGATTTCAGAACTGTAATATTTGTAAAATTTATTGTGGCAGATTTCAGAACTGCAATATTTGTAAAAATTTATTGTTACATCTTTTTCTTTAACATATAAGAAGTATACAATATAATTTCAATAATTCGGCACGACCGTGTCCCAAACGTTCTGAATTGAAGAGAGGTTACTGTATAAGTGGCAGATTTAAGAACTGTAATATTTGTAAAATTTATTGTGGCAGATTTCAGAACTGCAATATTTGTAAAATTTATTGTGACATCTTTTTCTTTAACATAAAAGAAGTATACAATATGATTTAATAATAAGGCACGACCGTGGTCCAAACGTTCTGAATTGAATAAGAGATTTACTGTAAAATATTGTGCAGATTTCAGAACTGTAATATTTGTAAAATTTATTGTTGAACTGCAGTATTTGTCAAAAATTTATTGTAACATCTTTTCTTTAACATATAAGAAGTATACAATATGATTTCAATAATACGGCACGACCGTGGTCCCAAACGTTCTGAATTGAAGAGGTTACTGTATAATGATTTAAGAACTGTAATATTTGTAAAATTTATTGTGGCAGCTGGTCCCAAACGTTTTGAATGGAAGAGAATTTACTGTTTAAGTGGCAGATTTCAGAACTGTAATATTGTAAAATTTATTGTCACATCTTTTGTTTAACATATAAGTAGTGTACAATATGATTTCACTAATACGTCACGCCCGAGGTGGTATATAAGTGGCAAAAGTGGCATGTATAAGTGGCAGATATCAGAAGTGTAGTATTTGAAAAATAATTGTGACATCTTTTCTTTATCATATGACAAGTTACAACAATCTTTAAAATATCTGTGTTGGAAAAATTCTTTGTTAGAATTAGTTTTGTTTGACATAGCTTTAAATTTTTGAATTTTCGCACATTAGAATTAAATGAAAATTAGTTTTTGTAGGCATGCTTGAATGCTATTGACACTGGTGCTCTTTAAAGCCTTACAAGAAGTGATTCCCAAAGTTCTTCAAAAACTAATGGGCAACCAGAACCAAAAGAAGAAGATTTAGACGACACTTTATTAACTGAGAAGGATTAATAAATGTTTTCGGAAAAAAAATATTTGCTGTATAATTCACAGGAAAAAATACCCTGTACATTTTGTTTATATTATAAATTTTAAAATTTGATCTTGTTGATCATGTTACATATTTTACAAAATATTGGTACATTCTTAATTTTGTACATGAAAACAAAACTATATTCAATCAATCAAATGAATTATAATATTTTTTTAAAAATTTTTTGATGCATACGCATTTTGCGTATTTTGAAATAGAGGATGGATACATGATGATGATTAATGAAGCAAAGCTGTATTATTCAGAGTAATGAACGGGCCCCCCAAGAAATATAATATGTCTGCTCTTAGCAAACCTTTCTACATACTGTGTGTAATAAAAAGCTGAAATAAGACTTTTCTAATGCTAAATGAACTAATTTTTTGCAGTATACAAACAATTTATTATAAAATTGCACCTGCCATACAAAATTTGCATATTCTTACTGGAATCTAATTACCTAATTTAAATACGTGGTACTTTGTATGCCATTCTTTATGATCTTTTGGTTGTAAACTTTCAGATCGACTACATTCTATATAGTCTACATTTCCAGATCCATCAATCAAAATAATGGTATGAGATCTGCAAAATAATGCATTTTAAAAAAATTGATTTTTAATTTTAATAAAGTTATCTTATGTGTAGATAAGATGTACATACCTGCTTCCAAAATTTGATTCTGGAATGTTCACAAAAATGGCACTAAGTTTTTCTAAGAATTTTAACGATTTACTTTTCCCTTGTTTTTTCATGTCCTCATCAACTTCATACCTATACATAAAGTGAATAATTATTTAAAAAAAAAGGCATTTTTATTGCACACAAACATTAAAAACTTATTTGATTTTTCTTAGGCATTAAGTTAAAATTACAATCTATTGATCTCTTCGGTTATTAAGGAGAAATGCTGACAAATTAGCAGCTTTTTAAAAGTTTTTAATTGTTTAAAATTGATACATTATTTGTTTGAAAATATATTTCCTCCAATTGGCATATAAAATTACCTTGTGTCATCTTGCAGCAATGTAAACAGTTCATCCACTAAAGTTTGTTTAGTAGAAACTGAAAGATATTTTTTAACTACTTCCGTAAACATATCTTTCAATTTGGATTCCTTAGGCCATGGTTTTTCATGTTCTATACTGCTTCCAAAACAATAAATTCCTTCAACAAAAAAGATCCTTTTAGCATATGAACTAAATAATTAAGATGAATGGAAGCTCTATCTTTTTAGTTATAGATAAAAAGGAAAATGATTTTACGTTAATATATAAGAAAGGAGGATCCGATATTTTTACATATCAACTTCTATCTAATTGATTATCATTTGGATATGATCAATTAGTATACATTCAGTTATTAAGCAGAAAAGATTTGACATGAATTAATATTAATTAATGTAAAAATTCTATTAATTAATGTAAAAATACTTATTCTTAAAAAGGAACAAATTGAATGTTTCTTCAGTAAATAAATTATCACCTATAAGAAACTAGAAATTATTTTGCGATCAAACTGTATTTAATACTTAATTTACTTAATTTAACCCCACCAACCAACCAATCAAACTGTATTTATCAATAAATTTATAATAAATGAACAGGAATTTGTATCAATAATATTTATCCATGTCTAAAAATATTTCTTAATAGATTTTTATATAATAATTTAAACATGAATTAATGTATTAAATATGAGCTAAAAATTCTATTTAATAAAAATTTACATTCTAAAAGCATACCTGGCGGAAGTGAAACAGGGGGCAAATAAGAAGTGTTAGTATAATAGGCTATTTTTGGCTCCTTTAAAGAACTGAAACATTTAATAATATGTAGGCATACAATGATGTAAATATTCAAAAAATTTCAAAAAAAATTAAAGAATGTTTTACAATGGAACAATTTGTACTTTTTACTTAAAATCTATTGTTACTAATAAAAATTGATTGTAATTCTCTTTCTGAGAGCTTATTTCGTCCAAATATGTAGTACAGTCTTTTTCTCCAACTACATAGTCAATTGCAAGAGTACCCAGTATGAATTTGTATAATTTGAAATAACGATTTATTTTATGTAGAGTCATTACAATTCAGTATTACAACAATTGTTAGAATTTTTTTATATAGAGAACAGATATGGCCCTGTTTTGTAATATATAAAAATAAAACTGTGTATTATTAACTGTAAAACTGTGTATTTTGCATGTATGTAACGTACTATTATACGCACACAGACACATTAATGTAACGAGTTCGAATAGGGTGCTGCAATAGGGACTAGAAGTCTCAAAAGTAGACAATAGGGTGCTGCAATATGTTCGCAATGACATTGAGTCCTTCTAATTGCAGTTTATTTCACAGTTGTTGAAAGAATCCATGGAGTGAGGTAGAGTATCAGTGGAGCGAATAATCTGATTGAGGTAGAGGTCCATCGGTTGAGTTTAAAGTGAGGTTCATGTTAGTACAACAAAATGCTCTTCGTACCACTTGCATAACATTCCAGTTGCCGAGATAGCATCGTGCTTAGCAAGGATAGTCTGCTACTACATGGGCAGTCAATATCGAATCAACAATATTTATTATATCAATTGTGTTAAATCTATCAATTCTATATTATATGAAATGAAGTATCAGTATATTGTATGAAGAATGAAGTATTAATTGCTGAGCACATTCCCCATTTCATGAGAGAAAGCCATAAAAGTATTCCATAATTCATAATGATGCGTAACTGCCCACAAAGGATTAAAGAGTGTATATTTATGGTCCTTGCTGTATGAACCAGTGTCCATGCATGCAATAGAGAAAAAAAAATCAGAGAAAGTAACCTTTTTTTTTACAATCAGTGGATTTGTAGTATCGACATCGGTATGCAAATTCCATCCTTTTTCACTGATTCAAAGTTGTTAATAAAAATGCAGTCACAATTTGTCTTTTTCAGAATCCAATAAACGACGACATTTGCTCAACTGCATTCTAGACACACTGCAGTCTCTTAGTTTATTTTGGCAGTAAATTGCTCTATTGCGACATTTCGGTTTATCAAAATACTCTACTACAGGTGCCATTCCATTCTTTGATCTACAGCTAATAAAATACCAAGAGAAACACTATGTTTATTTTCTATGCTGACATTTGGATTTGCTCGGTAAACTTTACCATGTGAGTATGAGAACAGTTTTCATATTCTGTAGTTTCTAAAATGCTGTCGCTCTGTTATCAAGTTTCTATGCAGAAGCAACGATTTATCATTCCTTTTTGTACGTCTGATAAATTCTTACGTTTCTGCATATCAACAACTGAAATGTTCCTCAACTATAAAAATGTTTTTCTGACTAATTTTTTGGTACTAATTAACAAACTGAAATGTTTCTACAGCACATTTTATATGTCAACCAAATTTGTGTATAATTGGGTCTTTGCAATTGATTCTTAGCCCTGATGTGAACAGTAAGTGGTGGCCGCAATAAGCAACCCGACACCGTATATAATAATGAAAAAATTACAAGTGAGGAAATCATTTAGGTGGATTTCAAGCGTTATCAAATAACTGATATTGCCTTATAAGTAGAGAAACTACTATTTGAATATTTAAAAATTCTTAAAATGAAAAATTAGATAAATGTTACAGCATTGGTGAACAATAAACACTTTCTTCTAAAAAAAATAAAATATAAAAAACATGAACAAAATTGTTTCCTAAATTTTGTTTGCAGTACAAAAATTAAATAAAACTCTTTCAAATATTTGGTTACATCTCATACAAATTTGTAAGTGATTTAAAAGGGAAAAATGTTTTTTAGATTTAAATTGCAAAACTATATATATTTAAACTATAAAACTATATATTCATAAAATATATTTAAATAATAACATATGAAATACGCAGACCGATGAATTTACCTCTTTTTTTTCAGATAACACTTCTTCATCTGGCTGCAGTATTAAGCAATATTCCAATTTTTCCCTTTTTACTCATAGCCAACCAAGTACCTCCTTCTTTGCCGCGTTTCAGGTCCATACCTGAAGAAAGAGAAAAACAATATCAAAATTGATTAAAATAAATAATATGCAATTAACTTCTCTACAAAAATTCAAGATGACACTTTGTAAATAGCAAATAACAGGACACTGTGATATCGAATGCATTTTTAATCGTATTCCATGTTTGCAATCTATAAAAACAACTTAATAAACATTAAATTATGTATAATTTAATTAAATGTTACATAAAATAAAATTTATATTATAAACATAATTATGAGTAAACTTCCAAATTACAAATTGTTATATTTTTTACAAATACAAGGGCATTCATAAGAGGTTTAACAATAGAGTAAGGAGATACTAGAAGAGCTAATTAAGTCACAAAAAGTGACATTTGTAAAGCTGAAAAATCAAAAGAAATACAAATTCTAATTGCAGTACTTTTCAATTATAAAAGATTTTTCTGTGCTGTATTCACACTAGCTTTCATATCTGTGACAGGAATAATTATTTTATTTCATCCATTTTTTTTTTAATTATTCACCAAATAAAACTATTGTTTAAATTTCATGTTTTATTTTAGGTATGATAATATCAGTATGGCGTCTATCAATGTCAGAAATTGGTGCTCACATATTTTATCTGTTTTGGTGAGAGCAGCCTTTAAAAGAAGTATCGCTTCATTACTAGTAACTCATGAAATTCTGCCATTGCAATAAATGGATATAATTTTTGTTCTTTCCGTTTATTAATCAAAACATCTTGTTAACTTGATATCATTATTCCTATTTTTATATACTACTGAACTGTAATAGCACATATTCATAGTATTTTGCTTTATCTATGGTCAGTAGCACAGTGTGATTTGATATTTTCTAAAATGAAAGGATATATTTGTTTTTAACCGTAACAAATAGGTGAAAAATAATACTCAGAGTACACCGTATTTTTTTATTTATTTATTTCCGAAAAAAAGAAGGAAAATAAATATACCTCCGATAACATGAGGGTGCTTCTCCCAAAAACATGCAAGCTGGGTGGGCCTGGTATATAATTCATCTCGAACATTCACTAAAACTAAATATAGTTCATTTTCGCCGGCATCTGGATTCAAGTAGAAAGCCAATAAACACATCTATAAAAAGTGCACACAAATTCCATTAATTAGATACATAAAGATCAGCTAGTTTGATGCTAACAATGTGTTATAAATCAAATGAAAAAATTGCATGCATTTAAAAATTGATGGAAAATTTAAATAAAAACGGAACATAAGAATGTATTTTATTAATAAAATTTGAATTCCTGATGCTTCTCATTTTATTAATGTTGAATCTGCTTTTATAAAATATTCCGTAATTTCTTTTAATTTTTAACATTGCAATAATAAAATAGTTATCAAAAAAATAGAGTAGAAATTTATCAAAATTTTTAACAATGATTTATCATTAATTAAAAATTACATTGACTGTGTATGCAATTAAATTGGTACACGATACAAGATCCAATAACTTAAACAGTACAAAAACATTTTATGAATAAACACGAATTTTTAATATTTGTACTTTATTTATGATTCGAATCTAATGTACTGCAAAAATAACAAAATTTGGGGTTTTGTGTCTGCTAGATATTACCAAAAAATTTGAGAGAATATAATAATAATAAAATAAAATGGTAATAAAAAATAAAATTAACGTAAAACTAGGTAATAGATAGTAAATTATAGCTCTAATAGCATACAATTTAACCGGAAGGTATTCATTATGAAAAGGAGGGATTTAGAAGGAGGGAAAAGAACGAACATAAATGATTAATAAACTAATAAAGATAAAAAATAACTATTGCAATTTTTTAAATAGGACAGGTAAATATTTATAAAAATTATAAAATAAAAATAATTAATTAACGCCTTTAATTAAATTAAATGTCCAAAAGAAGTTTAGGTAATAAAAAAAAAATATTTGGTAACCAGAATATAAATTTGAACATCTAATTTATTATAATTCAAGGAATGAAGCTGTCGTGTTAGGTATTTATATTTTTTAGTGATAATGTTTGACTACTCTTTGACTGAAGAACTTAAAATAAATTTGAGAAATATAACAGTTCTGTACTTTACAAAATATTAATACTTAATATAACAAATATTTTAGTAATTTCAGAAATAAGAAAGATTATACCTCTAATTTTCATATGCAGAAAATATTTTCAAACTCATAAGGGGGAGAATATGTCAATTTCAATGTATGAGGATCCGATGTATCCAGGATTATGATTATTTTTTTAGATATTTTTTTCAAATATTAAATTTTAATCATTCCTACTGCGTATACAAAAACATAATATTTTATATCTCGGATTTGGAACTCATGTTATGAAATTCTTAACTGATTGTGATAAGCAGATGATAGAAAATGCTTCAAAAAGTTGTATTTACCCACAATTATTAATAAATAATAGACACACACATGTTTTATGTGATTTTCTATTACAAAATTACACACCAAATTAATCTCTAAAATCAATTAATTCATAGTAAAAAGTTTTTTTTTTTATATTGCAAATAAATTAATCGATTCAAATCCTTACAAATGTAAAATAAGTTTATTCTCGCCATTTTTTAACTGCAGTATCAATAAAATAACACGGCAAAGTTTAGTTAAAAATACTTTCAATGAGAACATAAATTTTTACTTACAACGGGGTACAGTCTATGTGCTTATGAAAGATTAATTATTAAATCAGAATTCATTTTTCTACTCTAATAGAATGTAAGCAGACATATTAGCTGAAAACACTCTTTTATTGGAAGAAACGTAACCTCAGAAAAAAGCATAAATGCAGATTTGTTACCTTAAAAACGAAATGATGGAAAACAAGAATGTAACCGACGTTAAAACAGTTAGTAAAACTTCTAAATTTCCCCCTATTTGCTCATAAAATGTCATCAAAAAATGTAAAGAAAAAGGGACTATGCTTCGCTCATATTTTTACTTCCCTCCTATTCATAATTTTTTATGAATGAATAAGATGAATGAAAAAACATTAGCGAAAACTATTATGCGAATTGCAGTCCTATATATGTATATATATATATATATATATATATATATATATATATATATATATATATATATATATATATATATATATATATATATGTATATATTTATATATAAAACAGGTATATCTCATAAGTTTTAAAGGTTGCAAGCAACTTGATTAAGGTAAGGTGTTGATGATTCGATGAATATGACGCATAAGGGAATAACAGACAACTGTAATGAACTTGTATGTCACTCAATTATTCAATTATTTCTACAGAAACGAGCTTTACTATATGATGACACAGTTTTTAAAAAAGTCCGAAGTTCGAACAATTATTGTTTTGCATAATGACATTTAAAACTATCACAGGAACACAACACACAAATTAGTTCAAATTTTAATATAATTCACAGCTATTAGCAATTTTCCGCAATTCAATTCAAGGCAAAAACCGTTACGCCTCGACACGCTAAGAGCGACGGCAACCAGACTCCCCCGACAGTTCATCGGAAGCTCTCGAATGACACCGTCGTCGGATGTTTCTATGTAGGTTTTAATTCTCTTTTGACGCAAGACAATTTGGCGTCTTCATCAATGCTTTGGCTGGGACGTATAGTTTGTTGTTTCAAGTAAAAGAGTTGAAGCGAATTACCTTCTCAAGGTTATGTATGTACCTATATATATATATAATGATAATAAAAAAAAAACGAAGTAAAGGTAGGTAGCATAATATATTTTTAATTAAATTTTTAAAATACATATTATCCTTTTTTTTTTTCTCCAAATATGATACCTAACTACAACATAGCAACTGATGGAGACAGAAGTATGACAGGAAAAAAAAGGGGCAACAACGATTCTTCAGAGCAAAATAAACCACGAAATTCTTACGTTTCACTGCATAATACATCAAGAAGCGCTTTGTGCCCAAACATTTCCGGCCGAAATAGTTGAGGGTCATGAATTTGGTAATCAAGATTGTAAACAGCATCTTGTCAAAAGCACTCTACCATCGTCAGTTTAAAGAATTTTTTAAACGAAATGGAGACTCAGTATTCCGACCTCTTTTCATCACAATAAAGTGCGATGGCTTTCCAAAGATAAGGTGTTGAAATGTTTTGCTTTGTGCTTGAATGAAATAGATACATTTCTAAATGAAAAAAGCAATAATCACCCTGAATTAGAGAACGGCAAATGGTGGCAAAAATTTTACTTTATGCGAAGCGAAATTTACAGCGAAATTAAATGAGCTGAATCTAAAATTGCAAGGAAAGGGAAACCCAGCCTATGTTTTGGTAGAAGAATTGATTTGTTTTGAAAGAAAATTAATTCTTTTGCAGAATATATAGAGGTAAATTACTTCATTTTCAATTTCTAAAACAATATCGCGATAAAACCAGTGCAACTGATGACACGAGGTACTTCAATACAGTTATAAAAAATTAAAGATGAATTTGCTGACAGATTTGAGCAATTCAAAACCAACAAAACCACTCTAGCATTCATAATAAACCCTCTCAACACAAATAGTAACGAAATCCACATTGAGCCATTTAGAATTGATACTGGATCTCTAGAAATGCAATTGATCGAATTAAAAAAAGTAAAGCTTTGTGGGAGTGGAAAATTTACAGAGTTGAAAAAGCAAGTTGGAAGAGTTGGAGGTCCAGAAATGTATGTACGTAACACAACAAAAGTGGACAGCTTTAAAAAGAAATGCCGCAAGTTGAGGCAGATTCGACGCATGGAATAGTTTTCCAGATTGCTACAGTGAGGTGAAGAAGTTAGCATTTGGAGTGCTGACTATCTTCGGATCGACATATTCGTGCGAGCAAAGCGTTCTCATGCATGAATATAATTAAAAGTAAAGTAAGAAGCCAACTAACAAATAAAAATTTAGAGAACGTGTTTGAAACTTAAAACAACAATTTATGAGCAAAATTTATTCAAACTTTCTAAAACCATGCAAGGCCAACGCTCCCGTTGAATTTGTTTGCTCAAATGTTTGTTATTGAAGTACAAGTTAGTGATGTAAGTAGATGTTTAATTGTTTTAATTTTTACTAAAATATTAAGTAATTATCTAATAATGCCATATATATATATATATATACATTATCTAATTTGTTCCAAAAACACTACTCTAATATGAATAAAACACTATTTTTTCTTATGAATAAATAGATTAGTTTTTTTTATCAAAAAACATTATTTATGCGAGTACTATTTATTGTTGGCAAGAAAAATTTTGTGGCTCTTTAAAACTTTTGAAATTTTGTAAATTGTAATTTTTGACTCTTCCGACTCAAAGGTTGCCGATCCCTGGCCTAGGCACCTCTTTCCAACCCAACCCACCATTGGCTTCGGTGATAGAACAACGGGGAACGGAAAACGGGCCTATCGGTTATGGAGAAGACCGGTACCGGTTACCGGTTTAAGAACCACAAAACCTCCACATCTTAAATTACTTAAAACATTAGCACAAAATGAAGTTGCTTAAATTAGAGTAAAAATAAAATAAAATAAAACAATTAAATTCAGGAAAAACATCTCTTGCTTGAGAACAATTAAAGCAAGAGATCAACTAAACTATCATTACAGTTAGTGAGTCCGTTGTCGATGCCCAAAATAAAAAGATTAAAGTTAAAATTAAAAAAAATTAAGCTAAAATAAAATAAAACGAAGGAATTAAAACTAAAAAAAGTAGCAAAAAGTACATTAAAATTTACAAACGATATAGGAAAGGGTAAAAAGCATATAAATAATTTCATTTTGTTGGTTGACTAGCTCATGATAGATGGCGCCATCAGTCAATTGTCAAAACATTTTGAAAAAACAGCGAAGTTAGGAAAAACATATTTTTTTATTTTATTAATTATTTTTAAAAGTTAAGAAAGTACAATGTACTTGAAATTTAAGATGAAACCAGAGCAGTACTAAATTAGCTATTGAAATAAGTATTTAGATTTTAAAAAGACAGAGTTTCATTTAAAAATATTAAAAATAAATCAAGACAAAATTAAGATAAAATTTAAAGAATTAAACAATTAAACAGGATAATTAAAAGATTTTAAAATAATTCAGTCGGAAAGCTGTTAAATTAGACTATTGAGTTAAGCATTAAAAGTAAACAAACTATTAGGAGGAATCTAAAAGTTATTAAAAAGATAATGAACCATTAAAATTAAAACAAATTAATATTTAAAAATAAAATTTAAAAGTCAGATAGCCATGTTCTAAATTAGGTGCACATCTTAGCAAATAATTAAAATTTAAATGCCAAACATTGCAGCTTAGATTCGCTTGAATTGATCATAGTGACTAGACAACAGCCGCAGCGGTGGAATCAACCGCAGCAGAAAAAAATTCCCCAACGTTTCTTCCCTGCTGGGAAAGATTCCCAGTGTGTATCATAGATAGCTCTGGGTCCTTTTTGGAGCTATCCACACTTGGATGGTATCTGATCGCTTCGTTTCGGATTCAGATCTAAGTGCATTTGGAGTGGAACGATTGAGAACGACAGCTTGACAATATAATTCATAATAGGATCAAGATAAAGGTATCTGTGGAGTTGCTTCCTTCTAACAAACCACGGATCTTTAACTATCATAGCTATCTGTTTATTTTTGAAACACTTGCAGCTTCTTGTGATTTGCGGTCGAGAGGACACGCCCAAATTGGGCATCCGTATAAGAGAATCGGTCGAAGGATTGATTTTATAAGAGCAAACCCCTTGTGTCTGATCGCTAGCCTGCTCTTATGAGAAATTAGGCTTTTTAGCTTAACGCTAGCAGCAGTTACTTTTGCAACTACTTTGGTAAAGTGCGTATTAAATGATAATTTAGAGTCAAAAATTTACCTCAGGTACTTGTACTCAGTAACCCAGGGGACTGGCTGGCCGAAAAGGGTGACATTCAAAAGAGAACCATTGTTCTTTTTACGTGTAAACAGGAGGCACGCACTTTTGGTAGGACTAACTTTAATCTTTCAGGTGGTCAACCAACTTTCCAAGTGAGGGAATATAATTATTTAGCAAAGAAACGACGGAGTTTGGTCTTTTGTGCTGTGCAATTATGTGTGTGTCATCTGCGAACATGGCCAGTTTACAGAACTCTGGCTGAGGAGTGTCGTTCACAGAGATTAGAAACAATCTAGGACTGAGCAGTGAGCCTGTGGAACCCCGCTCCTGATTGGATGATTGCTAGAAAGGATCCCTCCCACTCGCACTCTAAAGTTACGCAAAGGGATACACGAGTGAATAATTTTTTTAATAAAGTACCCTCACCGCAGGAAGTGGATGCAACTGCTAAATCAAATAAGACGATAAAATCACCTCCAGAGGGCATGTGCCGACAAATTACCACAGCCTACAAGGAGATGGATGTGATCGACACTATAGTGCTCAATCAAAAAGATCGGACCTGCAAACAGGATTATATTCAAAACAATGAGACCTTACTACTGAAACGCCGGTTCCTGGCTGAATGGGTGAGTCGATTTCATTGTTCCATAGCTAATTGTTCGTGTATAATCCTAAATGTAAGAATAATAATAGTAATGCTAATAATAGTAATGCTAATATGAGTAATTGTAGTAATGTGACTGGTACTGGTAAAAATAAAAGTAAACGTAATAAGAGTGAAATCGCTAGTAATGATCATGCAAAATGAATCTGGGAGTTTAAACCCAAATAAAAACTGATTGCCAAAGCAAATTTTACTTCTAGCAAGGATAAGAATAATGATGTAACTGGTACAAATAATCAATTTAATGCTTTGAGCACCTACGCAGAAGTCGATGATGATACTATTACTGTCTTTAAGAAAAATGCCTCCCATCTTGGTTAAAACCCCAGGCTAACTTAAATGACATGTTAAAATTAATGGGTGATCAATTTGAAAGTGATGTAAACAATATGCTGGCTGGCGAAATGCTAAAAAACTTTTCCAAATTTTAAAGACCAGCATCGGAAAATCACTAGATTTCTCAACAAAAATGACATAGAATTTTATATCAACACGCCAAAATTTCTTAGACCGCTGAAAGCTGTTATCAAAGGTCTGCACAGGAATACTTCCACTGATGACACTAAAAGCTGCTCAGGCTAAAATAGATTTCATTACCGAAAAAGTTGTCCAACTAACCACAGGACCAAATACAAGCAACATCGCCCTATTTTTCAGGTCACTCTAGTTCGATCTAATAAAAAAATCAGGATATTTTTAAACTTATCAGGCTTCCTATATTTAACCGTAGTCTTGGAGTAGTATAATAAAAAAGATCTGTCAACGACCCATCAGTTATATAATATCACTGAGACCATCTCTGAAGGATTCTCATGGAAGCAAGACACTGCTGCAATATTCCTTAACGTGGCGAAAGCCTTCGATAGAGTATGGATTAATGGACTGATTTACAAAATGATTAAATTTAATTACTCTCCTTTTCTCATCAAAACCATCAAGAACTATATCACTGAGCGGAGTTTTGTTGTCTCCAGTTAACAATGTTGACTCTAAAAATTGTAATATCCCTCAGGGCTCGATCTTAGGACCTTTCGCATACAATATTTATACTAATGACATCCCACAAGATTAAATTGACACTTTAATGTTGATGATACAGCTATTATTACACAGGGGAGGTACATACACATTATTCAGAAAATCTTCAAAACTACATAATTAACTTGAATTCTGGCTAGAAAAGTGGAAAATTAAATTTAATGTCGCGAAAACTGAAGCAATGCTATTCACCAGGAAAAATATCTATAATCCTCCTAATATTACCATTTACAACTCTATCATTTCCTGGTCTAAAGAAGCAAAATATCTTGGTGTAATTCTTGATCGTCAACTAACCTATAAAGCACACATTGATTATCTATGTAATAAATTTAGTAACCACTTAAGAAAATTTTATTTTATTTTAGGCAAACACTCTATTCTAACGCAAGAACTTAAAACTCTATTATAGCATATGAGTCCGGTCTGGGGCTAAACTGCACACAGTAATTTTCTCATTCTTGAGAGACTCGAAAACAAAGTAATTAGAATAATTGTAGATGCACCATGGTATTTTAGAAATAAAGAAATTTAACACGCCTTATCTATGCGTAGCTTTCGCGATTATGTAGTAAAACTAGCTAATAATTTCTATAACTCTCTCAATAGCTCCAATAACTCAGTTATTAATAAACTCTTTTTAAATTATGAATATAACATCTCGTTATCGTAAAAGACCGAAGCACGTGTTAAATATTAATAAATAGACTAGTTTCTTTTCTTTGGTTTGGTTATGCTTTTGTTTAGATT
Organism: Caerostris extrusa; assembly: GCA_021605095.1. Classification (NCBI taxonomy): domain Eukaryota; kingdom Metazoa; phylum Arthropoda; class Arachnida; order Araneae; family Araneidae; genus Caerostris; species Caerostris extrusa. The sequence goes on from BPLR01002869.1 coordinate 27,395, forward strand.
CGCGTTCCGCGTGTGGATATTTTTGAACTACTACTGCGTGGGTGCTGTGCTGTGCTACGGTTTCTCTTTTATACTTTTTCAGTTTTGCTTTTAATTCATTCCTTGTTATTTTTTATCTTTATTTGTTAATTATTTTCTTTTAATTTTTTCATGATATAATTTGTTTTTAATTTTACTTTTTATTATGTAATTTATTCAAAGATTTTTCAATTACAGCTGGCTTCGACCGACTGTTACTCTCTATTATGATGCTACTTGGAGGTCTGGTCACTTTGTGACCAAAGTACTCCATTCACATGCCCCGATTCTCTAATTTTAATAAATTAAGCCGAAAAAGTAGATTGGGTGTAGATTAGACATAAGATGGAAGTAGATTTCCCTACCAAGCCTGACTTCCGCTCTCCGACGGGAAATGGCCCTCCCTAAGGGCCCTTGAAGAAATGTACCCGATACTGGCACTGCCACTGAGGCATCCACCTCCCAGTTAAGTGCTGTACCACTCTTCTACTCGAAACTGATTTATGCCAGCAAATAACTGCTGCTGAACTGCACCTCAAAGTAAGGAAGAATTAAATGATCTTGCAAAACAGGCCATTACACAGCAGCAGCTCTGATATTAGATGCCGGCGTTATTGAGCGTTATTGAATCAAAAGATATCAAGAACTACACCTCGAAGAGAACGGCGACAGCCGTAGCTGAAGCTGAGAAAAAGGTAAATGAGCTTTGGTCTTTGTCCACTCACTAATTACGCAAGGCATAGCAGCGCCACAGTTAACTTAAAACTAAAGAGATCAGCTAACGCTGATAACAATGATGAAAGATTTTCAAAGCCATCAAAGACTACTGCGAAAATTAACGTAGAATTTCATGCTAATACTAACCCCGTTAACACTACTAATAAATTTTCGAATCTGGATGTAGATGGCTGGCAACTAGCGTACCATTTACGGAGTACCAACAGGGGGAAATACCCCTTAAACCTCCTCATCTTAATTATTAAATTTCTATCCTTTCCTGAATTGTGCAGCCCTTGATGTAATGCTCACCCCCGCATTTAAGACATCGTTTCTTGTAGTTACAGTTCTTTGCCGAGTGATGAAAGAAATTACACGCAAAACATTGGGATGCACCCGGTTTCCGTTTAAATTTGTCCACTCTCACAGAGAAATGGAGCAAACGATTGACATCAAATATTTTCGAGTTTTCCTCGCATTTTTTATAGACTAATTACCATACTGGAATTTGCGCCTTGATTTTAAGTTGGTCAATTGTCGAACTTGATCGATCTTAAGACCGAGTTCTGTCAAACCAGCAGATATTTCCTCGACAGTATAGCTGACTGGGGAGGCCTTTCAGGACGACTTTGAGCGGTCTTTGATTTTACGGTGTTATAACGTAATATTCAGTCTTGGAATTTTTGAGATAATTAGTGATTAGCCTATGATTGCCCAGATTATTCGGGAAGATTTTGAGATGTTCTCCAGCAAGTTTTATTCTTACTTCCTCGTTAAATTTTTTACTGATCTCGGCGATCAGTCCTTTAAGACTATCAGAATATCTCACCATAATAGGTGGCAATTTCGGCTCCTGTAACACACGAGTTTCTTCATCAGCATTCTCGTCAACATCAAGGTTAGCGTATTTATTTGATAGGTCAATGGAGTTGGTATTTCCTTTTAGAAGCTTCTTTAATTTTGGCAGTATGTTTTTTGAGGGTTTTGAAAACCATCATCATTAATTGTAGAGCTAGCTGGTCGCTTAGGTTTTTTATTTTTTAGATTAACTCTAGCACTGCTATGCCTTGCGCAATTTACGATTGGACAGAGACCGAGCCCACTTACCTTGTTTTCCGCTTCAATTACAGATTCTACGGCTTTCTTCAGTGTAGCAGCTGAGGCCTTGATAGTTTTTGCATTAACTAGACCAGCGTCCTTCAGGATCTGCTGTTGAGTGATTGCTTGATTAGCGAGATCATGTAGCTTCCTTCGTTCATTGAGATGTTGCATGGCAGCAGTAATTTGCTAGCAGGTATCAGCGTCTTTGAGGACGGGAGCAGGAGTTATCTGGGAGGTGGATGCCTCCGAGGGTTCATCAGTGTCAAGTGTCGTCAAAGTGCAATCCCGAGGAGAATCCTTCTCTATCGAGGAGCGTTCTTGCAGATAGAGGGAAAATTTTTTACTATATTCCGCCATCTTCCGGATAAGATTAGTCAGACCACGTTCTTCTTCACTCTCGGAATCCATCAGAACTTGATATCTGTGTGATCTCTGTTTGAATGTGTGTCGTGTGTCCTTTGGTCTAGGGATTTTCGAGGTTTGGCAGTCTCTCGGTATATGATTGATATATATATTGAAGAGGACGGGGCACAAAGAGCGACCCTTGCGGAACTCCCCCTTCGATTGGTCTGGATGAGGAAGTAACTCCACCTAGTCTGACTAAGAAATCTCGGGTTTGTAGGTAGGAGCAAAGACTCTTAATAATTTGAGGGGAAAATCAAGTAGCATGAGCTTGAATAATAAGCCATTATACAAAATTTTGTCTAAGGCCTTGGCTCCGTCCAAAAATAATATTCCCGTAGATTTGCGTTCGTTAAAGCCGTCATGAATCAGCTCTGACAACCTAAGTAATTTGGGGACAGGTTCCTAATTGCCTTCTGAAACCAAATTGTTCAGGAATGATTAAGTCATGGAGATTGCAATGCTGATTCAGGCGTTTAAGCAACGCAGATTCGAATATTTTGCTCAAGCTACTAAGTAGTGAGATAGGACGATAATTTTGAAGATAAGCCAAATTTGCATTTGGCTTATGAATGGGGCATACTACGGCAGTCTTCCAGCAAGCTGGGAAATGACAGATCCTAAGTAGAAAGTTAAAAACAATGGTAATATACAGGATGAATTTAATAGAAGTGAACTTTAACATACGATTATTAATAAGATCCAGACCAGGGGTTTTTTTATTCTGAAGTTTCTGATAATATCACAGGCTTACTGTGGAGTCATTAGTATGTGGTTGTTGTAAGAAGTCTGTGACTGTAGAGTTAGCGTGTTCGAAGAAATTTCTATCTTCAACATAGTGATTGAGTTCAAATTGAGATTTGAGACTGTCTGCGAGCAGTTCCGCTTTTTATCTTCTGGGGAATAAGCTGCTCTGCCGTTGGCGCCCTGCAAGGGCGGAATGTTGTGATATTTTCTGCGTAGGAGGGAACATTTCTTCCAAAGTGATGTTGACTCAGGCGTCAGGGCTTCTATGTCGTTTTGCCAGCGTTGCTGTGTAAAGACAGTGATGGTTGACTCTGATATCAATTAGAGAGCGATAGTATTGCCGTAGGAACTCAGGATCTCTTGTCGTTTGCCACGTACGACGGTAATAGTCTCGGAAGCTTGATTTGGTCTTTGATGTTTTGCATCAGCAGGAATCTACCAGTGATTCAGGGCTGGTGTCCATCTTTCAGTGCCCTCTTTCAGTTCTGCTAATCTTTCAGTGATTCAGGGCTGGTGTCCAAGGTTAAGATAACGGGGAAGTGGTCAGAATTTAAATCTGGAAGCACCTCAATGTCATAGTTAAAAGGGATAAATTTAAAAGAAAGCAAGATCGAGTACATTACCTCGATGATTATTATTTCTAATGTCAATTCTAGAACTTTGCTGGGGAACAACTTTCACCCTCTTGACTTTGGAGGAAACGATTTAGGGTAAACCCATATCAGTTTGAATGTCCAAAGTTCCAAGAGGAGTGAAGAGCGTTGAAATCACCAGCGAGAATCACATTGTTTCCCATTTTTAGTAGTTTGTTAAAGTACTCCACCGGGAAATCACCTGGAAGGCTAGCGTAACATAGGCAGAAACGATCTTGATTGGAAGATAATTACAATTTTAATTTCAATTATGGTTGCATCAAGAAAGTCAAGATTAGGAGGTGGAAGGTTATGGTGATGAATGCTATTTTTAATTTAAATACCTGTTCTGCCACTTACTCGGGTAGGCTTTTTTGGTTAGGTCTATCAGTACAATAGAACCTACAATTAGCGATCAAAGGGTTATAACCAGGAGACAATTTTGTTTCCTGAAAAAAAAATACATCAAGATTCTGCTCTGCTAGGAACTCCCTAACCTCGTAAATTTTAAAACGTAACGAATTAGCGTTCCAGAAACCAATTGAAGAGAACCAGACCCGAAGAGAGTTAAGCCGTGAAGAACTCACATTGGTAAATGACATTAGTATACGCCTCAAAGAGGTGAAACATCGTGTCGAATCTGTTAGATGAATTCCTCCTCTTGTCTTTTGCTAGCCCAAATGCTCGCAATATTATTTGACTGTGAAATGGGTTCTGGTGAGCCAGATCCACCAAACACTGAAAATTCTCCGTTAACGAACACTGCGAAGAGGACGAAATGGGTGCGGAGATATTTGTGGTAGCAGCAGGCAACGGCACTCTGACCGTGATTGGCTGAGGGGCGGGACCTACTGACTTTGCCTCGTTCCCCTGGCTGAGAATTTCGGAAAAAGCCATAGTAGGCTGGACTTTGCGACTAGTAAAGGTCGCTGGCTGTGTACTGGTAGGAACCTGTGGTATAGATTTGGATGAGGTGGTGGGTTTATTATTTTTAACATTGTTTGCTTTTTTTTGCCCGGATTTTTGACCAGGCTTGGGCATATGGGGGCATCCGTGCCAGTTCACAGCGTGTGCTCCTCCACAATTTACACATTTAAGTGGCTGGTCCAGTTGCAAATTACATTCCCTGCCCTATAGGGGCCAGCACACATAACACAACGTGTTGGAAGACGGCATACTTCCGAAGAGTGGAAGTAGCCCTGACAATTCCAACAAACAGATGGGCCCGGTTGCCCTCTGTAGCTCTCAACACTGACTCTCAGACCGAGGAGACGAGAGGCTGTATATATCCTCTGTTTTCGAGGATGGAGATAACTGAACATAAAGGAGGGGCATAGGCTCCTGGTACGGAATTTAGACATCCGAGCTAATTTAATAAAGAGGAATTCAAAAGCTCGGAGTTCGGTCTCAATATCTTCAACGGAAGTGTGACCAGGGGAGGCCTCGGATCACGACTTTAATAGGTCGGTCCTTTTGGAGCATTAAAGACTTGAAAGGCGTTCCGTCGCTTTCAAGAATTTGAGCCGGGTTCCTGTATTCAGTCTCGTTATCGACCGTAATTCTTAAGAATTGGCCGGACAGTTTAGCCTGGATACATAATTGATTTGTATTCCACCATTTGCCCTTAGCGGACAGAAAGAATGGGGGATCCTGTTAACCATCTTAAATTGTGGAGGAGCCACTATTTGGTCGGCAGCCAACGTTTTGTTAGGGGTGTTAGTAGGGGCATCTAAGGATAAAGCAGCCATATTTACCCTTTTCTTGGATTTGTCTTTTTCGAAGTGACTTTTTGAAAGCCATCGTCGTAGTAGTTTGGGTTCTTCCGCTTGCTGGCATGTGGCTGCTCGGGTATTGTTGGAGCGGGAGGTGGTGGTATAACTTCTTTGGTTGCAGCTTCAGCTGCGAGTTGGAGTTGAGGCTCCTTGGCCTTCTTTATCTCCGACAGTTCTGTTTTGGATGGGAGGCAGGTATGCCTGTGTAGGTACATATTGCACGTATACGCTTTGAGCATTCTTCGATGGTCATCGAAGCCTTTTCCCAGGTTGGCGACTTGATGCTATTGGCAGCGCTCTGGTTTCCGCTCCTTTGCCATGAGAGACGCTGCCTCTCTTAGGAGAACTTCAAAGTAGAGCAGGAGCTCCGGTGTTGGGTCTGTTAGTCGCATGGGCGCAGGATGCCCGAAAAGAAAGTCACTACTGCTGAGCTGCTCAGCTGTCACATCGTTTCTTTATTGTTGGTTGCTGGATCGAGGAGTAGGCCCTGCTCATGTAACGGAGGGCTCTCCGGAGAAGGAATGTCCGGTATGCCGGACGACGATTGACTCATCGGAAATGGTTAATTTTAAATTAAAAATTTAAAAATATAATGATGAGTGGTCTTGGGTTTTGTATCAAATCGTTTTCGATTCCGAAAAAATTTCTACTCTGAGGTAGAAAGCGCAGGTCAAAATCTGGCCTCAATTCAAGTTGCAGGAGCGAGTGCAAAACGCGACTTCACTCAGTGGCAGCTAGAACTCGAATCATCTCAATGATTCTTCGGAGTAATTCTCTAACGAACACTCCGAAGAGGACGAAACGGGTGCGGAGCTATTTGTGGCAGCAGCAGGCAACGGCTCCCTGACCGGGATTGGCAGAGGGGCGGGACCTACGGACTTTGCCTCGTTCCCCTGGCGGACCAAACCGTTGCCGGATTCGGACTTGAGACTTCACACGGAGCAGGCGTGTTTTACACTCGCTCCCGACGTAGTTTGGTTTTCGCTGTTTTGCGAACGGTTTTGTGCCTCAAGCTGGGGAAGAATTTTTGTTTTCAGTTGTATCAAAATTGATCAACACTAATTTTTAATTTTTTAAATTAAAAATTGTTTTTCAAAGATGAGCCAATCTTCTTCCGGCCCACCGGCAGTTGAACTGATTTCCCCAGAGAGTCCGCCCTTGCATGAGATACCGCCATGGACACCTCAACAACTGTCACTGCTGAACAGCTCAGCAATACAGACTTTCCATTCAACCACCCAGCACCTCACCGCCTCATTGACCCGTCACCCGAGCATCTCTTATAATTTGAGATGCTACTCAAAGAAGCAGCGGCACTGATGATCAAAGTGCAGAAGCATCAGAGCGCCGCGAACAACATCCGGTCGCCAACGTGGGAGAAAGCATCTCTCACCATTGAAGAGTGCTCCCGAAGAATTCGGGACATCTGCACATATACCGGCGTGCCTGCCCCTCGCCTCCCGAGAAGGAAGGAGCTATCTGAACTAAAAAGGCTTAGGAGCAGCGAGATCAGATTGCGGCTAAAGCAGCGCAGACAGTTACCACTACTCCCATCACAGCCTTGCCTCAACAACAACAAAGCAAAACTCCAACTCCAAAGAGGAAGACAACTCCCTCTCCAGACGCAGACGATGAAGGCTTCAAAACTGTCATCTCTAAAATAGAAAAAAAGCGGGTAACTATGGCTGCTCTTAATTTAGACCCCATACTAACCCCTAACAAACCGATGCCTGCCGACCAAATTGTGGCTCCTCCACAACTTAAGAAGGTAAATAGGATCCCACCATTATTTGTGTCCGCTAAGGGCAATTGATGGAACACCCTAACCAACTCCGCGTTCAGGTGCCTAGTATTCAGGTTAACTGTCCGGTCAATTTCTTAAAATTACAGTTGACAGTGAGACTGACTACAGGAAACTGGCCCAAATTCTTGAAAGCGACGGGACGCCTTTCAAGTCTTTGATGCTGCAAAAGGACCGACCTATTAAAGTCGTGATCCGAGGCCTCCCTGGTCAAACTCCCGTTGAAGATATAGAGGCCGAACTCCGAGCTTCTCGAATTCCCCATCATTAAGATTGCTCGGATGTCAAAATTCCGTACCAGGGAGCCTATGCCTTATTATACGTGCAAATGTCTCCATCCTCGAAAACTGAGGAGATATACAGCCTGTCAACTCCTCCTCGGCCTGAGAGTTCGTGTTAAGAGTTATAGAGGGCAACCGGGCCCATCTGTTTGCTGGAATTGTCAAGGCTACTTCCACTCGTCGGAAGTGTGCCGGCTTCCAACACGCTGCGTTAAGTGCGCTGGCACCCATAGAGCACAAGAGTGCAAATTAGAACTTGACCAGCCACTTAAATGTGCTAACTGTGGAGGATCTCACGCCGCGAACTGGCGCAGATGCCCCCGTATGCCTAAGCCCGGAACAAAAACCCCGTGAAAAAATCAATTAGTTAATAAATCTAAAAACCCCCACCTCTTCCAAACCTATACCACAGGTTTCTATCAGGACGCAGCCATCGACCTTTACTAGTCGTATCGTCCAGCCTACTGTGGCTTTTTCAGAAATTCTCCGCCGGGGAACGAGGCAAAGTCCGTAGGTTCCGCCTCTCAGCCAATCATGGTTGGGAGCCGTTGCTTGCTGCTACCACAAATAGCTCCGCATCCGTTTCGTCCTCTTCGGAGTGTTCGTTAACGGAGATTTTCAGTGTTTGATGGATCTGGCTCACCAGAACCCATCTCACAGTCAAATAATATTGCGAGCATTTGGACTAGCAAAAAGACAAGATGAGGAATTCATCTGACAGATTCGACATGACGTTTCACCTCTTTGAGGCGTATACTAATGTCCTTTCTCAAAGTGAGTTCTTCACGGCTTAACTCTCTTCGGGTCTGGGTCTCTTTCAATTGGTTTCTGGAACGCTAATTCGTTACGTTCCAAAATTCACGAGGTTAGGGAGTTCCTAGCAGAGCAGAATCTTGATGTATTTTTGGTTCAGGAAACAAAATTGTCTCCTGGTTATAACCCTTTGATCGCTAATTACAGGTTCTATCGTACTGATAGACCCAACCAAAATCCTACCCGAGTAAGTGGCGGAACAGGTATTTAACTCAAAAATAGCATTCATCACCATAGCCTTCCACCTCTAATCTTGATTACATAGATGCAACTATAATTCAAATTAAAATGTGTAACTATCCGCCAATCAAAATCGTTTCTGCATATGTTAAGCCGAAGCCTACCAGGTGGTTTCCCGGTGGAGGACTTTAACAAGCTTTAAAAATTGGAAATCAATGTGATTCTCGCTGGCGACTTTTTAACGCTCTTCGCTCCTCTTGGAACTTTGGACATTCAAATAGATATGGGTTTACCTAAATCGTTTCCTCCAAAGTCAAGGGGCGTGAAAGTTGTTCCCGCCCTTAAAGTTACTAGAATTGACATTAGAAATAATAATCATCGAGGTAATGTACTCGATCTTGCTTTCTTTAAATTTATCCCCTTTAATTATGATATTGAGGTGCTTACAGATTTAGATTCTGATCACCTCCCCGTTATCTTAACCCTGGACATCAGCTCTGAATCACTGAAAGTTCCTAATCAATTAATTACCAACTGGGAGAACTTCAGGCATGTGATGGATAGTAAAAAGCTTCTAAGTTTTAAATTAATAACTCCAGCAGATGCTGATGCTCGTATAGAAGAATTAAATAATATCTATGTCACATGTCTGCAGGAAAATTCTACCCCAAAATTCAAATCCCCACCCGTTAGATTTCCTCAAAACATCAAAGATGCAATCAACTACGAAATTATTACCGTCGAAGGTGGCAAAGGACAAGAGATCCTGAGTTCCTACGGCTTTATTATCGCTCTCTAATTGATATAAGAGAAGCCATCACAGTCTTTACACAGCAACGCTGCAAAAACGACATAGAGGCCCTGACGCCTGAGTCAACATCACTTTGGAAGAAATGTTCCCTCCTACGCAGACAATATCTCAACATTCCGCCCTTGCAGGGCGCCAACGGCCGAGCAGCTTATTCCCCAGAAGATAAAGCGGAACTGCTCGCAGACAGTCTCAAATCTCAATTTGAACTCAATCACGATGTTGAAGATAAAAATTTCTTCGAACACACTAACTCTACAGTCACAGACTTCTTACAAAAATCACATGTTAATAGTTTAGACTTAATCTCTCCAAAAGAAGTCTGTGAAATTATCAGGAATTTTAAGAACAATAAAACCCCTGGTCTGGATCTTATCACTAATCGTATGTTAAAGTCCACTCCTATTAAATTTATTCTTTATATTACCATTCTTTTTAACTTTCTACTTAGGACCTGTCATTTCCCAGCTTGCTGGAAGACTGCCGTAGTATGCCCCATTCCTAAGCCAAATGCTAATTTGGCTTATTCTCAAAATTACCGTCCTATCTCACTACTAGTAGCTTGAGCAAAATATTCGAATCTGCGTTACTTAAACGCCTGAATCAGCATTGCGATCTTCACAATTTAATTATCCCTGATTAATTTGGTTTCAGAAGGCAATTAAGTACCTGTCCCAATTACTTAGGTTGACAGAGCTGATTCATGATGGCTTTAACGAAGCGCAAATCTACGGGAATATTATTTTTGGACGTAGCCAAGGCCTTTGACAAAATTTGGCATAATGGCTTATTAAAAAGCTCATACGACTTGATTTTCCGTCACAGATTATTAAGATTCTTTGCTCCTACCTACAAGCCCGAGAATTTCTTAGTCAGGTAGGTACTTCCTCAAACAGACCAATGATGTCTCTTAACTCTAGGAAAACCATCTTAGCGCCCGCCCTCTTCAATATATATAAACGATATACCGAGAGACTGCCAAACCTCTTTTTTTGCTACGCTGAGGATACGGCGATAGCCACACAAAACAAATTCCTCAGCTTGCTGTTAAAGATTTACAATGTTCTGTTTTTTTAAAAAATGGTTAACCACCTGGAAAATTAAAGTTAATGCCAGAAATTGCCTGTATGCTATTTACTATGAAGATCTGTTTTTCTCCATTAGGGAGTATCACTCTTTTTGGCCAGCCCGTCCCCTGGGTAACTGAATATAGATACCTGGGGTTGTTTTTAGACCCAAAATTATCTTTCAATTCCCATATTAAGAACACAGTTGCTAAAGCAACTGGTGCGAGTATTAAAAGCTCAACTGCCTAATTTCTCGAAAGAGTAGGCTTGCGATCAAACACAAGCTTCTGCTCTACAAGTCTATCATAAGACCTATCCTGGTTTACGGTAGTCCTATCTGGGCCTCTACCTCACTCACAAATATAAAGAGACTCCAGGTTTTCCAGAATAAAAACACCTGGCTATGATTGCTGACGCACCATGGTTCGTTCCGTCGTAAGATCATCCATAGAGATCTAGACGTCGAACCTATTCCAAATTATATAATCAAAATTTCAAAGAATTTTCTTGAAAAATGTCCTCAGATTAGCAATGAGTTAATCCGTCGTCTGCCAACCTATCACCCTGGGGTGAAAAGTTCTCAAAAACGACCACGGGCAGTTTACGACGTCTCCTATGAGTGCTTTCCTCAAGTTAAGAAACACCATGGCTGTTACTCTGAACAAGCGCAAGCGAGTTCAGGTAATGGGGTGAGCCTAGCTCATTGAGACAATTTATCTCAATGTGTATCTGACGATTACTTTGGCTTAAATATTATTGATCTTCCATTAATTAAGACGAACTGGCACAGAGGTAAAGATTCGGATCTTTGACCGCGAGGTTGAGGGTTCAGATCAGAACTCTGTTCCTTTTCGCATTTATTATTGCTACGTTGTGCTTTAAATTTATTCATGACTTTCCGACTAGTAATTAAGTTAGGTTTTTATTGTACGCTTTTACCCCTTTTTTTTTTGTAAGGAAAAAAAAAAGGAAAAAAAAAAATATAAAAAAAAAAATAAAAATTATAAAATCGAAAACCAAAAAAAAGTATAAAATTGAAAACCAAATAAAAATAAAAATCGAAAAAAATAAAAAAGAATTACGGTTCTGAGATCGGCCTTTTTTTTTGAGGACACTTTTAACATTTTACCTTTCAGATGCACCCATTGGCTCCACCGTTCAGCATAATTCCCAATTGAGTGATTTGGTAAACAAAGAAGTTTGTTTGTTTACGTTTTGCAATATGTTTACGGCATCGACAACTGGTCCCTAATTGTACCGAATTTAAAACTTAACTTTTAAATTCTTTTTTTTTTTTTTTTTTTTTTTTTTTTTTTTTTTTATTTTTTATCTTACTTTTTATCAATAGTATTTTTTAAATCTTCTGGTACGCCAGTTGCCCGTCAAAATAAAAATCTTTCCTTTTAAGATTTTTTTTTTTTTGAGTACCTACTTTAATTTGTATCGATGAGAGATGTTAAGTAATGTTCTATTAAATTAGAGAATTATAGACTGGTAAGAGATCTTTTGTTTTTCTTGTGAATGTATAAGTATTTTTAATAAATAAGATAATTGATAATTTTTTTTAAAGTATTGTAATATAATTTTATTAACTAAAGTAAGATAATTAAAATGAAAAACAATTCAGTGAATGAGTAAATTAGCTCGTATAGTGATGCAGTCATGTTCAACATAAAAATATAATATTTCTGACCTTCTGTTAGTTTTCCTTATTCTAATAGGCTAGATTTTTTGAAGTTGAATATTCTTAAACATATAGAAAAAAAAAAAAAACCATTAAAATAAAATACTTTTGTATACCTGGTTAAACTTTTTTTCATTACATTGTGGATTCATTTTCTTTACCAGCAGTATGGTTAAGGTTTTTAAAGTTATGGAGAAGACTTTCTTTCTCTTGTGTATTCTTTCCTTCATATATTTGCAATTCTCTTTGTACTGATTCAGGGACGAATTACCTTTTTTTACATAATTCATGCAAATAAAATGTATATGTTTTTTTACATATATTCCACCGAATAGCATTGTCGATGCAGGTGCAAGAAGCAAAATTGTGTAAACAATATCACAATCATGACATAATAAACTACAATCATCATTTGAGCATTCTGTAATCTTACTTACTGTATATGTTTCTGCTGTTCTCGATGAATTTATTACCCATTCCCCATCATTAGTTTGAATACTGGTAGATGTTATTTGCTTACCTGATATGTGACGGTTTCTCAAAACACGCATTTTGTTTGATATTTTTCCCTTATTTGCAATAGTCTGTTAAAAATAATTTATCTCTAACAAATTTCATTATGCAAAATATTGTTTTATCCAACCTTTTTCACTTTCTTTCCTTCGAGGTAAATATATTTTATAGTTTTATGCATACTTTCTATGAACATGTTGGTAACAATTCCCACACCATTTCCTGTAACAATACGCCCAACTTTGGGATGTTTACTGTAATTATTACCAAAATAAATTGAAATCTCTTAAATTATCGTCCTCTACAAATTGTTCTAAAAGCATGACTCATTATTAGTTTAAATGCCTCTTCGTTAGTTTTCGTATAACAAGCATCTTAAAATTTCATAAGTTCCTATTTGTTTTTCTTTATCACCAATCATCTTACCTATGTTTCTTCTCCAACTTCGATCCACGTGCCAAGTGCACAATCTTTTTTAGGTTCTCCAAAAACACTTTTCCATGCATTACAAAAGGATTCCGTGTCACCAGTCATTATAATATTGGGATTAACTGTTACCTCTTTTTAATACCTTTAAAACCGACTTCAAAGCAACACGATCTCGACGATTGCTCATGATGAAAGCCGCTGGAAACCCTTCCCTTTTATCATCTAAAAACTAAAACTGTTGCCAAATCAAACCCATATGAATTCATTCCATGGGTAAAATCTAGACAAATAATGTCATCCCCATAAGACTTCAACATTTCTTTTTGTGAAGAATTCATTATTACTAGCAGGAAATCTCCAGTCTTCATCCCAGGATATAAAGCATCATTTATATTGTTTTGATCTTTATATAATAAAATAGGAGAATCTTCATCATTTCTACACTTCTCTATCCACATATTGATACTCACTTTGTCATTCACATGTAGAATACCATTTTGATTATATTGAATTCATTATTACTCAGGAAATCTCCAGTTTCATCCCAGGATATAAAGCATCATTTATATTGTTTTGATCTTTATATAATAAAATAGGAGAATCTTCATCATTTCTACACTTCTTATCCACATATTGATACTCACTTTGTCATTCACATGTAGAATACCATTTTGATTAATATTGAACTCTTTTTTTTTTTTAATATTTTTTATTTCCTGAAGTGTTAAAAATGCATTCTTTCCATATATTTCGAATTTCATCTAAAAAATTGACTCCATAGCTATATTTTGTGATAATTTATGAGCAATTTTTTCTTTTTCACTCTAGTCAAATACATTCTACCTAAATCTGTAAAATGACCAAAATGGGTTTTTGTAAATTCAACAGTAAATTTAGAATTTTGTTCAGTCAGTACAATTTTTGAAGGACATGATCCATTTATTTTATTACTCCCGAGAATCTTTAGATTTCTTTTTCTTTCACTTTTACAATTATAGAAGCCAGTTCTATCACAATAGAAATAATTTCTTTTAAGACCGTTTCTATCTCTTTTAGTTCCAGTGTTTTTCACGTATGAAACTAGTTCTCTATTTTTCTTTCCAATGTATAAATTCATCCATGGTATCAAAGTATAAAGTCTCTGATTAAAACTACATTATGAATATTTTGTAAAGTGCTTCTCCAATGTCATAATTTTATCAAATTCTTCTTCACACACTGAACACTTAACTTTTTGGTATAAGAAGCATCGCTCTATTTACCATGAAGTAATTTCAAATGGCGTTGCAAGTGATATTTGTTGGAAAAGTTCTTATTGCATTCGATGCAAGTCTGTTGGGCAAGAATTTTCCATTTATATATATATATATATTTTATTTACTGCTTTGCTCAACTTTCTGATATTCCTAGAATAAAAAAAATAAATAATGATTTGCACATTTGCAAACTGTAGGAAGCAACGCTTTCGACAAAATGGCGACAATAGAGCAAAAAACACAAAGCAATTTAAACCACAGCAATTAGCAGACTGATTCCCATGATCGATCAATAACACAAAGCAATTTAAACCACAGCAATTAGCAGACTGATTCCCATGATCGATCAATCGGATGGACAATAGAGAGTTTTTGCATACCGTACGTTAGTTACCGTAGGGACGTCCGTTAGCTTTTTCTCCTAGCGCGCATGCTCATAGGAAATTATGTTTCCTATGAGCATTAATTCCTATTTAGTACTTTTTATTTTTTTCCTTGGACCAACATGTCATATGGAAAAAGCATTTTGAATATACTAAAAATAAATTTCACTTGAATTTTAGAATTTTTTCTCTTATCAATAGACATGAATTGGAGCAATAAATTTCTTTTGCATGCAGCTGTTCTACAACCTATAAGTACTTAGATGACTTATGCCCTAAGTCAAACCAAGTACTTATTTTGTAAATTTACAAAATAAACTGCGGATTTGGTCAGAGCGCCATAGTTTGGACACAGCTGGCTTAATCAGTTCTGTTTCTACAAAAATAGTCCTGAAAGGTATCCAGTGAGAGAATAGCATAGTAAAGGATTTTCTTCGAGTGAAATGGCCAGATTAAAAACATCAATGCTTTTCCCTACATGCATTAAAAAATATAGGGTTCTTTTTTATTCTTTCAAATACTGTAGATTCAATATCACCAGACACTATAATTTAAAAATCCTATTAATATTTAAATTTATACAATTTAAAAGTATTTGGATAAGGTTTTATTTTTGTACACATTAAATAAAACCAATTTTTAATATTAATTTAGAGATAATTCAATTCTTCTCAGTAAATAAATTTGAAACCGTTTTACCAGACAGATTTCATAATGAAATGTATAAAAGATATGAAATTTCTTTATGCTATGGAAACTAAGTAATCTAAAAACAATTTTAATAAACCCAAATTTATTAAAAGATTTACAGCAAATTTTACATAAATCAAATGTCTCAGGAACTTAAGAAATGTATACATACAATAAAGAACCATTATTGTATAAACCATGAATATTATTAGGTACGAACATAATATCCTTACATCCAGGTTTTGAGAATAACATATTTGCCATAATCAAAAGATCGATACAATGCTTTTTTTTAAATACAAAAATTACAAGTAAAATAACACTATACAAATAGCCCACAGCTTATAATAACATAGGTAGGCTCTTGCTGCCTACATGAATGAATGAATTTCATATTACAACGATGACCTCAAGAGATATGAACCACTGCTGCTGAGCTTTTTTTTTTTTTTTACACTATTCTAATCGAGATGCAAAAACATAACAAATGATCTATACAAACAATACATAAGCACAGCATTAGTAAAGAACAGCTTTTTAGGAAAAGATACAAAAATATTACAGTTTATCATTATGTAATAACAAACGTATTTATGGTGTATGTTTCTTTTATAAGGCCATCTTTAATCTCTTCAAAAGGATGGAAAAGAATGCCAACTCTTCTAAAAGCCACAAACTTTGTTGATACAGTAACCTCTTTTTAATCAAGCATGTTCGGCACCACAGCCATGCTGGATAAGCGAGTGTCAATAGTTTCAAGGAGAATGTCAAAGAAAAAGCACACCAGATAAAAATTTAAAACATGTACACTATTTAATGCTTTACTACACTATGTACATATGTAATTAATGTTATGTACATATTTAGGCAAAAACATAAACAAGCAACCTGGAGGTCAAGGTCAGCAAATGCAGAATCTATAGGAAAGCAAAGGGTCAATGGATGCCAGATTATAAAATGCACCGAACTATTGAATCCTGGATTAAAGAGAGGCTACTGTAGTTATAATGTAACACAAAATGCAGCACCAATAGATTATATACCTCCCATCACAAATGGCTGGGAGTGAATCACACTATGTATACTCAACAGATAGAGTCTCTATTTGTCCAAACTTAAGTACACGAGTAACTCTAAAACCTAGTGAGCTACAGATAATGCATTTCCAAGATTCCTACAACACCGGTATCAGTCACCGTTTATCAGTTCCCAGCAGAATTAAAATCCACATTCATGACAGAGTACATAACAACTAGGGATTACAAAGCCCTGAATAGAATTTTCGTATGTGTTCAAAATAAATTTTTTCAATTTGTTATAATTTCTGAGGGGGAAAAAAAAGAAAAGATGTTTGAATTTTACTATTCAAGATTGACAAGTAACAACAACAGATAGGAAATAATCTCAATGAATGACTAACCAAGAAGCAATTCATTAACATCTTGGAACAGCATAGTCAAGTAGAGGAAAATCTACATTTGATATCACAGGCAATGAAAACATAAAACTAAAATGGATTGTATAAATCAATTAAAGGAAATAAATATTTTTATTCAAAAAGGGAAAACAACATTTATCTTCAATTAAAAAAAAATGAAAGTTTATCCAACTCTATTTTATTTTATGGAACACCAAGAAATGACCCTATTATTGATAAAATATTGCTATACATAAAATGATAATACATTAATTGTACAGAAGTTTGAATTAAAACATCCCGATGATGACTTTTATGAAGCATAGTAACACTATTCTGAAAAGTAATTTCTTCCTATAACTTACAAAATAAGCAGGAATAAAAATAAAGTTGTAAAAATTAATTAGAACTTTAAAATCACATGTTGATTCAAAACTATTAATAAGTTAAATACAAAATACATTTCATCTATAGGCATTTCAAAAAGCAAATTTTATCCTTAAAACTGCAAAAATCCATTACCCTATGATCAACAAAAGACAGGTTTAGTTCATAAGCATTACAAAAAAAAAAAAAAAAAAAATGTTTAATAAAAAAAATTTGGTGAAATGCATGCAATTAAAAATATAAGATTCTTAATTTGTGTGAGCGTAATAAGCACAGTGATCATAAAGAATTTAACTAACACATAAATACATTCAAAATAACAATTAATATTGACTCTTTAAAATGTTCAGTTTTACATATTAATTTACAGTACTGAATAAAAATGAATGTTCGATTCTTAGTAACTAAATCTTTTTTGTTTAAAAAAGATATTATTATTAGGAACATAAAAAATTCTCCTTTCTTTATCCATAAACCTCATGAAGTGCTCTGGAGTCAACAAGAAACAGAATAATAATAAGATGAAAAAAAAAAAAAAAAAAAAATTGTAACTCAAACCTAAACAGAACATTTATTTTAGTAATTCCCCTTACGATAACAGATCAATGTAAAGTAAAAACAATAACATAATATGAGGTAACTTTTTTTTTTTTTTTTGTACAATTTGAGAAAAATTTATTTACACAAAGAGTTCCTCAAGTAGGTTCAGACAAAAGCTGTTGAAGTAAACTGCTTTTCTTCTGATCTGGTGGTTTGGGTTCTTCAACTTGAACCTTAAAATAAAAATTGAATCATTAATTGCTATAAATATGCAAAATAATTTTATGAATAGTTTTTTCCACTTATTAGTACAAGTGAAGAAGTCCTGTCACTTGCAAAAGCACTGAATATTACAATGCCACTCATTTAAACATCACAGCAAACAACACATTTTAGCATTTAAAATAATATTTTTTATTCGACTGCTCAAAATTTTTTGTTGAATTACATAATTTGCAACAGCTGAAGGGTGAAGAAAGTTATTAAAAATGCATGAAAATAATTTCTTTCCAAATAAAACCAAAATGCTTTTGCAACATATAAACATGCAAAAATGGATAAATTGCCAAGTCAAACAGGATTTGAAAAAGAAATATCACATCCTTATAGCTGACCATTTCATTTACTTGCAGTGTCATTAAATATCAAGTTTTGCAAAATACAACTGCAATGTAATCCAAGTTGGTTCAGACAAAAAGCATGGAGGACTTCTTAGAGTAAAATAAGCATGACACAGAATTGCCATGAAAAGGGTTTAAAAAAAAAAAAAAAAATCTAGCAGTTAAAGAGTGAAATTTTTCCATCTAGGTTTTTCTTTTGAAATCATGATTAAAATTTTTAGATTTAATTGAAGTTATGTTAAGCATGAAGTGTAGGGTCAAGATTTACACTTGTTAAAATTTTGTTGAGCAAATTGTTACATCTTAATATAGTATCCCCCTCTTTAATCGGACACAGATTGAGCTTCAATGGCCCAACACAATGCTGCTTGTATTTTCCTTAAATATGTACACAGAGTGGAAAATCAAAAAATCCATGAATGAATTGGATACATTTCAGTAATGGATATATTTATTAATACATTTTGTATTTTTTAAAGTCTTTTCCTTTATCCTTTGTGTAGCTTCAATTATTTTGGAATTCTTAGCAATGAATATTTTTAATGAAAATAATATTATACCAAATATTAATGGATTTCATATAAAAATAAGATTATTAAATTACTTAATAGAAAAAATATATTACATTTTTCTCATGCTATTTTTACATTAAATGTGTTGTTTAAAATTTAAAAGTATCAAATGATATATGAGTTTTGATTGAGAAAGAAAAAAAAAAAAAGGTTAGATTTTTAATATAAGTTATTTCTATTTGCATTAGCAAAATTAATGTGTGTGTGTGTGTGTTTTTTTTTTTGTTTTTTTTTTTAATTACATACAAACCTATTATATTATACATAAAGAAAATAAACAATTACATACATGTAAATAAAGGATACATGCCATAAATATGTTTTTAAATATAACGAATCTTATTTTTGAAAATATTATTTCTAGATATAACATAACGATAGATCTTCAAGAATACTCTTACGAAATTCAGCTCAAGTAATAAACAGGAAATTAACAAATTGCTACAATCTTGGCGAATGCTGTTGACGGAAGCAATAAATCCTATAGAGAGCAAAAACTTCAGAAGCAGAAATCTTACTCCATTCATTAATTCTTATTAGTTTCTAATAGCAAAAGCTCATTCATATTTAAGTTTTTTCGGAAGGGGTAGATTACTACATCAAAATAAAGGAAATGAGATATTTCATCTCATTTTTGGAGCAGAAATGCAAAATTTGCAGTTTTTGTAGCAGAATGTAGCAAGGGATGTTTATTTGGCACAAATTTTCCAATCCTGTGCACATGTTTTAACCATTAAAATTATACTAAGGCTTGATAATTTGGCAGAGGTTACTGTATTAGAATAACTGAAAGTCTATTAAAAGAAACATAGATGTTGGCTGTTTTCTGATACTGCGGTAGATTTAAGTTTACCTAGAGAGCTAAGATGAAAGGAAGAATGGAGAAGGCATTTGTTTTCATTGCAGGGCATATAAGAGCAATGAATTGATACTAGGGACTTACAATAAAGTGCAAAAGAGTCAAGTGGCAATGGGGCACTGTTTTATAATAACGTTTGTTTAAAATATCATTTATGTATTGTTAATTATTACGATTATTTATTTTATTTTTGTATAATTTTTAATTAATTGAAATACTAGTTTTCTCATTTTGATTGATTTTATGATCGCTAAGAAACGAGTTTCTCATTGGCAGAAAGAAAAATTACTAATCACATTTAAATAATATTAACACATTCCCAGTTTTTTGTTTATATTATTAACATTTCATATTTGAAAGCACTACTATTAATGCCACCTAAGCATAGAGTTACAATAACAAATAAAAAAAGCTTTTTCCAATACTAATAAATTCTAACACCTTATTACAACACAGGAAGTAGAGCCATCTTGAATGATAAAGAAGCCTCTTTCCTACCACAAGAGCATTAAAGATAAAATAAAAAACTAATAACCAATACAAGATGAAACAGAAGCTTTAAAAGATATATTTCACCCTCTCCCTCTTTCTGAATCTAACTTATATATGATCACTTCTATTTTGATGTGCAACTAAAAGCTACAAAAAAGTTAGTATTATTCACATGGGGAAAAAGAAAAAAAAAAAATGTTTGGCTATGAACATATTTGCAAATGGAAACTTAGCTATAGTCAAACCACCAATCACATAGAAAATTGTCCAAGGACAGATTCTAAAAGTGTGGTGTTATGGGGAGGAAATATCATTGATGAAGTTTCAATTGCAATACCAATTTTAATAATCAAAAGGAAAACATTCTACACTAACTATTATACAAAGCAACTTCAGACATAATATTTGACTAGCAACCCAATAAGTAATCAATGTTTCTGCCACTAAACTGGATATTTATCATCCCAAGAAATCTTTACCAATCCTTTAATTAATTAAGCTGTACATTATTGCTCCTTTAAAAATGTTATCATTTATTTTATTTCACATCAATCCCTGTTAGTTGCAGCCTATATATGTCGGACATCAAATTTATTATATAAAAACTGTAATGAAAAAGCCAAAAATGTAAAGAATATTTTAGGTAAAGGGTTATATTTTATTTTCTGCTCAATTTAAAGGACATCATTCTAATGAGTAAACTCACCCTAGGACTTGTAGGATGTACTGAATTTTCAAGGCTGCCTGAATCATGCATGAGCCCAGATGCAAATAAAGTATCAGATGAAGGTAGCATTTCTTGCGAATTAGCTGAAATGAAAATATACATGCAGATATTTGTGCATTTCTTGAATAAAACAACATACATCCATAATTTTTGTGAATAAAAATCTTACAAGCTAGTAATGCAAGCTCTTCAAGATCTTCCTTAAACACTTGAGCGGAATTAGATGATAACTGAAGCAAGTGCTTACCCTGTAAAGATAACTAGAATGTAATATTGTAATTTTCCTTACATGAATCATTAAACAATCAAAATAAAAATTTCTATTGATATACATACTATGTTAGTAGACAGCCCCAACTGTCTTTGTGAATTAATAAAGGTCCTCAGTTCTTGTTGTATAGCATCACAAGCAGTCTGATCTTTTGTTGTAACTCCAGGTGATCTTAAGTGGGTAAATGTTTTTTTTTTTTTTTAATATTTATACATGAAGCAAATACACGAGTTTATTTACAAATTACATTAATATAATTATGTACAGTGACTCTCTTTAATGCAGCATTCAATAGATCGGTACATCTATAATCTGGTACTGATTCAACCTCCACTATCACATTTTCAAATGGATTTGGGCATTTGTTAACGTTAATAGCCAGAAGTCAACACAATACTGCACTCATTTTCATTAAATATGGGCATATTTCAATTAAAAAAAAAGTAGAGTAAAGCTTTATTAATGCTCAATAATCTGGTTCATCGAGCACAGCCGTGGTCTTAAACATGTCGGATTAAGAGAAGTCACATTTAGTTTCACACAAAAATCTACTTTTTTTTCACATAGAAAAATTCACCAAAATTTATCATACTTCTTATGAAACTTTTAATCACAGTAATTTTGAATGCAATATTTGGTACCCTTATAAACAAAAAATAAAAACCTCACTAATCAAATATGTTTTAAATTGAGGCGTGAAAATCGGCAAAGTCAGTTGGATTCAAACACAGCCGCATCACAAGTGAGGAAATGTCATTTAAGACTGATTTCAATTGAAGCAAAAGGAATTTTAATTTTTCAACATTAAAATTTTAGATGACACAATGTCATAAGATGTTTTCTTTTAAAACAGCTTTGTACCATGTCTATCTCACTAGCATCCTTAACCAGTAATTGAATTGTTCATTTCTGCCATTAAGCCAGATGTTTACAATTCCACACTATTCAAGTCAGATTATTCATCATGTTTCATTTTTATTTTATAATTCATTACAATTAAGATAATCTAAATTTTTATCTGAAACTTGTATAAACAAAACACAGAATATCATGAAAGATTTGTTATGATGCATTCAAAATTATTTCTAATATTTTTAGTGGATTACACAAATAAACATAATATTTTTTCATATATTTTCCATAGCTGTTTGATGAAATTAAGTAAAAATTATTTTATAAATTAAAAAAAAAGTTGCAAAACAATAAAAGGAGGGGTAGGGGGTATAAGGGAAAAAATCAAGTAAACTTTTAGAATTATATATTTTTCTTTCTTTCTTTTTTTTTTTTTTTTTTTTTTTTTTAAGAAATTTATTTATAAAACTACCAACCTTTCACTTGGACTTGAGGTGAATGTTTGAACATTTTGTCTGTCAAAAATAAAATGTTGACCTGCTTGTGTTGCACTGTAAGAAACAGGTACAGAAGTTGATGAAGTAAGAATAAAAGTAGAATTAGGTGTCGTAGAAATAGATTGGCTGAAACTTGGAGATGGCAGTGATTGTGGAGATAAAAGTGACTCAGTAGTTGAAAAGCTGGACTGGTTCTGTGAACCAGATGCCATTCGAGCTATGGAGATAAGAAAAAAAGTTTCGTTATTATTGGCACATTCACAAGCAATACATTAATATTACAAAATAAATAGAAAGTTATTACTAAACCTCGTAACATAAAGCTTAAGAAGAACTATGTGAAAACTACTCTGCAATGTCCTTATTTGGATCACATTGTATGGAATGGAAAAATGGTGGAAAACGAACGAATCAATTATTTTTTAAGCGTGCTAGGCAGATATGCGCGGCACAAAGCTGCTTTGAAAGAAAAAAACATAATAGTTGGAAAGGAATTTTTCATTTAGTTTCTCTTTTAATATCATGTAATCTAAAATTTTGAAAATAAAAATTCTTATTGAAATTTAAAATCTTTCTAAAAGACATTTCCTCACCTATGATGCAGCTCTTTAAGTCTGTTCAACAATCCCCCCGATCAGTGGTGGGACTACACTTAAATTACTAGCCAAATTAAGATAACATGTAAAAACAAATTTTTTTCCTTTTGGGCTAGCATGTTAAAGTTAATAAAAGTGGAATGTTCTTTTAAACTTAAAATGTAAGACTAAACAAAGATAATTGCATTATTAATGATGAACAAGAAATAACTGAACTGTTTATAACTTACTTTTGATAAATAATATATGCTACCTTTTAGAATAGTAACTAAATTTTAAATTATATAGCTTTAGCTTAAAGTTGGGTATTTTGCAATAACATACGAAAGAAATATTAATAGCACCATTTTTACTAATATAGTCGATATTAGTAAAAAATGGTGCTATTATATTGCTATGGTTCTTTCTATGATGTGATTCTTTGGTTCAATTAAAATGCTTATATATATTAGATTATTAAGCAGTACAATGTATGGTTAAAGTGGTTAAGATATACAGTAGAGAAACAGTTCAACAGAATCTTACTCCTTTGTATTCTTTGTTGCTGAGGTGCTTGTGACTGAAAAACCATAACAGGTGAAACGGGTGAAAAATTTGTATCTGACTGTGATGAAAACACAGCTGCCCCTCTGGAATTTTGTACTGATGTAGGACTGGGCATTGACCTTAAGGCAAGCTGCTGTCTTTGTTGGGCTGTGAGACGAATCTGATTAGCACCAATAGGAGCCTACATTTAAAAAATGGAAACAAAAATCATTCTCAATGTTTATTACTAAGCTGTTACAGATATACATTACAGCTCAGATATTAATAATTTAAATTTAAATTCAATAATATTTATAAGGAACTTCTTTCACTTTCTGGAAATATGAAATTGCTAATAAAATTATGCAATATAAATTATTTTGAAATTAATATCATTTATCAGCATTGAATTAAAAAAAATACACGTAAAATTATATCAAAGGGTGCTTATTTTATCAACCTTCATCAAAATAAAAATCCCATATTTTTCACAAAAATAAAATAAGTAATAAGTGAAATAAAGCACATTTACTTCAATAAAAAAGCACCAAAATAAAAAATTCATAGTAAGTTAAGTTATAAAATACCCTAGCTTTTTTTCTACAACAATTTTAAAAAATAATACACTTGCTCATCAAAATGAAAAATAATTCTGATTTTTTCACATTTAATTAATTATCCTTTGATAAATGAGTTTCTATACAAATACTATCAAAATTTTATTAGTCATCAAAAATTCATTGTAAACTAAGAAAAATTCAGTATTCAGTTTAAGATGCATACTTAATTTGATTAGAAATTAAAATAGATGAATCAAGATTTACAGCAATAAATATAAAAATTAAAACATTTATTATAAAATTATTAGATAGCATTTAAGTAAGTTAACACACATTATAATTGTTTCACATTTAACCAATATTAGGAAGCCAAAGACTTGTTACTTACTTGAGATAACTGAGCGTTTAGCATAGGATTTTGCAACTGCATATTTTGAATTGGGCTTGTGGTAAGCCGCTGATTCCATTGAGGAGACTGAGGTGACAGAACCATATGGGGCGATGAACCAGTGGGGGTGATAGGTGAAGGAGACTGACTAGGCCCTGCCTGCGGGTATGAAGGGGGTGGATGAGGGGAGAGTCGAGCTGCTTGATAGGATGTAGTGGGAGGAGGTGTCTGGCTTGGGAATGGTTGCTGGGCAAGCGGAGAGAAAGGGGATGCCTGATTGACACGCTGACCAGGAGAGAGTTGTCCAGCAGTGGGCGACGCTTGACTGGTAGGACTAGGTAGTGAACTGGCAGAGTTCAAGTTGAAGCGAGCAGCATCAGGTATTCCAGAGGAACGCTAAAGGATAAATAATTTATTTATTAAGACAACTATGCGATTGAATTTTTGTGATTTTTCAGGATTCATGACGCAGAATTAATTTATCAATTATCTAGTAGATTTATTTCTGCTAGTGGTGTATATTCGGAACCACTTTTTTTGCATATCAAATGAGCCAAAAGCAAATATAACAATAACTTAAGAATCAATTCACGACGAGAGGCATTATTAAATTTTTTTTCCTATTGTGTACACCAAGTTCTTAATAATAAATTAAAATCAAATCGGATAAGAGAAAAATAACCTTATTAAAAAATGTATCTTACTCTTTTACCTTTACTTCAAAATAAATTTCCCTAATTCTACATCATCAATTTCTGCCCAGATAGGATATGACATAAAGTGAAATTTTACAGATATATAATTGAGAAAATGAAAAAAATTAATTTTTGTGTTGAACATTAGTATAGCTATGTTGATTTTATTTTTTTTGAAATCCTTTTTCTATAAGAAAATTGATTAAAACATACAAGGCACGAAAAAAAAAAGCAATTAAAACCTTTTTTCCTGTATGAATTCATACTAAATGCTTATGCAAGTAAGAATTAACTCAATAAATCTGAAATGAATAATAATAATTAAGTAATTATATTTAAATATTTTGCATCTCATAATAAGGGCCTGAATGGCCGAGTGGCTACTAGCGCTCTGGTGCTCGGGACCACAGGTTTCGGGTTCAAGTCCCGGCGGTGCCATGGATGTTTGTAGTGGTTCGGAATCCACTTTAAACCGTATGTCCTGGTCCTAATAGGATCGTAGAGCATTGCAGGGGCATTATTACTCCACGTCCGTATCTTCCAATTACACATGCCCCCTGGGTAAGGCAAAGTGAGTAACGTCTGTGCAGCGCTTGCCTTAAGGCATCCAAGACCAAGCTGTCTGCCAGCTGCATTAAGAAGAAGGAAAAAAAAAAAATCTTATAATAAAAAGCTGAAATCTATAAAAATCACTTTGTTACTAATTAGTTACCACAGTTGTAAATAACACATAACTTGATTATAATCTATAAAAATAAATTCTATACTTAATTGTAGGTGCATGCAATAGTAATATAATTTATAATACAATAAATAGTAGAAATCATAAAAATCAATTACCATAAGAGTAACATTAGGAGCAACTGTGTTATTCAGTAAATCATTGATGTTTTCAGGAAATGAAGTTCCTATAGATCTAGCTATATCTAGAGGCTGTTGAGTTGGTATTGTGCGTTGCTGTTTTTGCTGCTCCAACAGCCTTTTTTGTTGCAGATACAAATTCGTCTTCACAGTATTCTGATAACATAAATTGAAAAAAGAAGGAAAATTAAAATCTAACATAATTCTATACATTCAGGAAGTAAATGTGCAGAACTATAAAATAAAAATAATAAACTTCAATCAAATTTCTATCTAAAAACTGGTATATTTTTATTATTGAAGTATTTAAAAAAAAAAAAAAAATTAACAATAAACACATAAAAAGTAAAATAACGAATTTTCATGAAAGATATTCAAAAGAAAAGAATTAAGATTTCATTTTAACATATTTTTTTTTTTTTTTTTACATAAAAGAATGTCCCCTAAACCTTGATTTCTTGTTTCATATATTTAATGATTTCGCGCAGATTAAGTCATTTTCATTAGTCCCGAATAATTTTTTATGCTTATAATATTTAAAGATATAAAAAATTTCCTACATTTAAAATTTTTTCTGCAACAAGAACACGATGTTATTTTTTTAATAGTCAATAATGAAGATGGGGGGAAAAAAATTCTTGCCAACAGGCATAATAATTGGATACACTCCCTCTGAGCGTAAAAAGAGGCAACATCACAACCGAAGTCAAAGGACATATTCTACAGGTGTAGAATGTATCAGAATTTTTTTTTTTTTTTTTTTTTTTTGTGCTAGAAAAAACAAAATGTACCTTAAAAATTTTTGAAAGAGAAGGCAATAGAAAACCAAACAGATAGATATCTTTACAAAGGGCTACAATTTATATACTGCAGGTCTACATGTAGTACTGTGAGACTGTTCAATAATGTACGGAAATTACAGAAATAATACAATGAAAACATAATAATGAGACACAATTGCTTTACAATCTTCTATCTGATAAAATTTTGGCAGTAAAGGGTAAGTAACTGTGGACGACTGTGCTGCTATACACAAATTCAGAGTTAATGGGGGGTCCCCGTTGCAAATAATATTCATCAGCATTGTGATTTGGTGATTATTTAAAGTGAACTACCAAAATCTATTTCTGAAATATTTTCTTCCAAGTATAAAATAACAAAATTTTTTAAAGAAAGTCCATGAAATAATAAAGGGATATATGCAATTAAAATTATGCTATATAATTTATATAATTTTTATTTCAAACTCAATGCTTGTCATATGAGTTTACCCATACATAACATTAATAAATTTTAATGTTTATCCCTATAAAGTATCGATTCTTTGGCATGTTAAGCTATGGTTCCATCAAGTTAATTACCATAAAAATTATTTATTAAGATTAAGCTCTTATCAAGAATCACCCAAAGAACTTTTTACTAAAGTTAGATACAAAATTTGAAAAATATTCATTAATATTTTAATTTTATTGAGAATGAGAAGTGCAATAGGAACTATAATGAAATTTTATGTGAAAGCTAAATATTTAAATTCAGTAACTTTCCTATTAAAAAAAATCTTAGTTTAATCAACTTTATTAATTAAATGATTAATCAATTATATCTATTAATTAAAGATTTAATTAATAAAGTTGATTAAACTAAATTAATCAATTCTATTTGTTAATAATATATATATAAAAAAAGATTAAAACAAAGTTGGCAATGCACATATTAAAATTAAAATGTAATATTTATAAATGGTACAGAAAACATTAATAGAAGAAACAAAAAATGTAGGCATAAAAGTTCTATAGACTATATATGATTGATTATCTAAATTTTATCAAAAACACAGTATGAGAAACTGGAAGTCAAAATTAATAAATTTTTACTGAGATAAAAATGTAACTAAAATATTCAATGGTTTTATAAATAATTGTAATATATAAGAGAATTGAAAGTATGTTAAAACTTATTTACAAGACAAAGAATATTATCCAAATAATTAAAAAAATAAAAATGAAGATGCAAATTTTTTTTTTGTATATTTTTATTACTTTAATATTTCATTTATATATTGATGATTTTAAACAGTTTTAATTTTTCAAAATCTATCTACACACAAATTTGCTTCTCATTTCAATGAATACATAATGCTTATAAAAATATATATATATATGATTTCCCACAATAAACTCATTACAATGAGAATTTTAAAATTACCTGAGTTACGTTACCATTCCCAGCATTTTGTATCATTTGAATGTTCCTCCTTTGAGCTTGAGCCTGGGCTAGTATTTCTGGAGTAATTGCATTTGCATTATTAGCTTGTGTGGTTGTGATTGGCAAGCGCACCCTATTTGTGACCAAATTATAGTTAGGTGGTAGAGAATTTCCCACCAGGTGCTGTTGCTGCAGCCATAAGATTTGTTCTGAGGTTAATTGAGCTTGAACATTTCTAGTTACTTGAGTCAGTGATCGGCCAGCCTGTGAATATGTTGGTATTAACCCAGCAGTTTGGAGATTATTATTGCTGTTAGCCTTATTTGCAGCAGCTACCGATGTTGATTCCATTAAAGCTTTTTGGATGGCACTAATTGCAATTTTTTCATTAATATCTTGTGTAGTAATATTACTATTTACAGTTACAGTAGGTTGTATTGGAGTTGTAGGGTGCTTCAGGAAATTCCATGGGATCACTAAGAATTTTCATAATAGAAGCTGGATTAGATGCTTTTGGAAGAGTGGTTAAATTGTGATCTTCTTGCAAACTGTAGATCTGTAAAAGAATGATTAATATAAAATTCACAACTTTAATATAATTTGTTAAATTTTAAATAAATTCTTCTCCAAATTTTTGGCAGTTTTGACACAACTATTTTTAGAATTAAGAAGCAATGGATTGGATAATTATATTATTGATGTTAATGCTATGATGATTTTTATTATAAAAGTCTGCTTAAGAGACACAATTCTAAAAGTACATATATTTTACAATGTTTAAAATTATACATCTACATCATTTACATTATATCACAATAATAAATGGAGATTATTAACATGCTACAAATTGTATTATTAATTATTATTGATTATTTCAAATAAAGTGACGAAATTGAAATAGAGGACTACATATAAGTACTTACAGTGCAAAAGGTACTTGAGGTCTAACAAGACTACTATATTATAAAAGTACATGCTAATTAAGCACCTATATATCTATAAGTCTATCATGGGGAAAAAAGGAGAAAAATTACACAACTCTTTTCAAAGACCATTAAATATTTTACATTGAAAGGAATACAGCTGAAGTATTTATAATCAGTAATCTTATACAGAAAGTCAATTAAAATTTTAACTGAAAAGAAGGGTCATACTAGGTGATTAAAGAAGAATACTTTAATATTAATCTCTTCTACAGCTGTCAATAAATTAAATAGAAAAACTGTCTCAAAGTTTAGAGTGATATTAACCCCTTAACTGTCGCCGACGTATATATATACGCCTTTCCAGTACGATCCTTTGCATTGCGCTGCTATAAAGAAAACTGCTCCCACGGTCTTGGAATGCCACAAAATGACCTTGACAATGTTTGAAAAGGATTTTATTATTTTGGAGAAAAGGGATAGGGTATTGGTAAAGGGGATGTTTCTGAAACGGTGAGTCATAGCTGTGCAGTTTTTGCTTCTGTTTCCGTTTGAGTAGGTCGTACTTTTTTATTCTTCTTTTGCTTCCGTTTCGTCGTGAAACCAGCTATCAATGCAATGAATGCGATTTTGGTTTATGTGACTTGGTTTATAAAAAACAAGTTTAGACATTTTAAATAAATAGTTATTTCTCCTATCATATTTTACATATGAAACAATAAAGAATTCTTGTTTTTTAGGAAATATCACACAGCAGATAAGTTCTAACATCTGTTTTATTACACTGTTATTCTATACTTTAAATTTAGATTTTTTGTTTTTTTTTACATTTTATTTTTTTCTGTGAAAGTAAAAAGGTTTCATGTTGCAAAATGCACCTCTTTTTTTTTTTTTTTCCTCCAATACATATCATAACTACGCGCGCCTGTATGAAAAATGGTGGCACTGGGGACGCATCTCGTAAGTTTTCCTCGGCAGGTAAGGGGTTAAAGACTGAATATAAGAAATTTGGAAGAAAATTATTTCTTAAAAGTAGGCACTTGTACTTGCCAAGAAATCAATTATATAGAAATAAATGTCTACTTTCTAGGTGAGGAAGGAAAGCCATATGTACTTTAGCATTAGGAGATACAAAAACATTGCAATCTATTGAAATTAATCTAAACACAATTTTGAATGAGTATAAAGTTAGAAAAGATCTAATTGCAGCATTTGTTACTGACAATGCAACTAATCGAGTCAATATATTAAAGAAATTTAAAATGATTTTTTAGACTGAATTTATTGAAATTTTTTTTAAAAATCTGTTAGTAATGTAATAATATTTTAAATTATGATAAAGAGTCAGAAATACTCCCTACTACTGATATTACCTATATTTAATCCACAATACAATAGAAAAGGAAGATAAAATTGTAGAATAAAATATTTTAACTGTTATTGATTAAAGGTAGTTAAAAATTTAATGATTTCAAAAGATTGTAGTTGGCTATATTTAATTGAGAATTTTGAAAGCTATCATAAATAATACAAGTAAAGCAATATAAGTAATAAATAATTAATACAAATAAATATATTACTGGCTACAATAAATAAAAATAGAAATTTTTAGGAAGACAAATACTATTGTAAATTAAATTAAAGTGAAAATAAATAAATTTTTACGGCGTTTCCAAAATTGAATTTTCAAAATTATTATCAATTCCCTGATTAGTCTGTAATGGATCAGGTAAAGAAGTTTGTGCCGTAAAGAGTATTATCACTTAAAAGACTACTCAAACTTGCTGAAACAGAATTATCAGCAATGGTTATAGCCATCTGATTATTATTTGTGGAGGTTGTATTAAGGGCTGTTAAAAGTTGTGTAAAAGCTGCCATTGAGCTTGGAACAGAAACTGGTTTTGGTTCTGAGATCTGTTGTACATCTACTAAGTCTGAACCAACTGTTTTTGTAAATAGTAAGTCTTCATATTTGTTTGACAGCTGTTGTTGCTGCTGCTGTTGTTGTTGTTGTTGATTGAGAACTGTCCTTAATGCTGTTGGAACACTGAGCTGGGAAGGCTGCTGTTGCATAACATGACCTCTTGCATCTGAAGTAACAATATCTCTTTGAACTGTTGGGGCGGTTGAAGTGAATACTAATGATGAGGTAGTAGCACTCAATGATCCAGCAGTGTAAGGTGTATGGACAAGTTTCTTTTCCAAGTGTTTAGGAAGCTTGTCTTGAGGCAACTGAGCCTTCAGAGAACTTGCAATGGAGGTAGGAACAGTAGTTGTTGCAGGAGCTTTAGCCGCCAACATTTCAGCTAACATTTGATTTTTGGCCAGCCAAATGAGCCTGGGAAATAAAAAAATAATACCTGAAAAAATTCATTTATTTTTAATTCAAGAACTGCATGTAAATAATTTCACTCTTAATTATATAAAGGAATCCACTTCTAAACTTCATGTTTAAAAAAGAAAATATATATAATTACATACATCTTACATAATTAAAGGATTATACCATAGTATATATGAGCCTAAGACATTTTTTTAAAACCTAATCAACATATCACAGCTAACTGGATCCATCATACAAATTTGATATCAGCTTTGAAAACATAATATATATATAAAATTAATAATTTTTGGATTTTATATTGACATGATAGACAATTGATCTTTTATGTAGAATTATAATAATTTTCAAATAATAACTGTCTAGAACATTTTTTTTTTTTGTAGGTTTCAGTATAGGAATCCTTTAAATAGGATTAAAAATCCTGACTTCAATATAAAAGTGAGAAACTGAATATATATATATATATATCCAGTAATATTTACTTTTCATGATGTTTAACTATTAAGATTATTTCCCTTCTTATTTTTAAAATTCTGTCATGTCTGAAACACATCTTATTATTTGAAGTGCTAGAAGTCTGATAATGGCATAAATTTTTTCGCTAAATCTACCATACACAGAAGGCAAATATTTTATACTCAATACAATATTAAATTATTCTTTAGGTTTTTCATTTATATTATAAAAAAGAAAGAAATATTAAGAAATTTGATAGTTTTAAGAAATAAATCCTTGAATATGTATATTTGCTTACCAATTACAAGTAAAATTGTATATTAAGATTTTGTGAAACTGGAAGCTGCATAGATGTATCAATATAGCAAGTAAAAAGGGATTTTTACAAAAAGAAAGGGACTGAAAGAAATTTAGCGAGATGGAAAGCCCGTAAATAAAGCAAAAATAAAGAAAAAAGAAAAAAAAAATACAGTTATTAAAATATTTTCATAAAAAGGGGCAATAGCTAAAAAGACACACAGAAAAAAACAAACCAGGATAAACATTAAATCTAAAAGCCTTCATTAGTTATATCAACAATCAGTTAGGAAAAAAAATGTTTAATTGGCTTTCACAAGGCATCATTAATTTATTGAAGTTATTTGGCAGTAAGAATTTAACAACAGGACATTTTGATTTCATTTGCAATGTAACATAAAAATTCTCAAAATACTCCTTTCCGGTGAAGAAACAAGGCATTCTTTCACTTTCCAATTAGTTCCCCAATTCTGCATCTACTAATTCTTAAATGAGTGAACATTTGAAAGAAGAGTAGAGGATTACATCTCTTTTGATTAATATAAATGGCCAAATGAAGTAATTAATTAGGTAAAAATGCAAAACTATAAAGCATGTTTTCAAACCAATAGTCCTATTAATAGTATATAACCATAATATTTTTGTAACTCATTAATATAAAAAAAAAAAAAAAAATTATTATTTATGATCAACATTGCTTCAAAAGAAAAAAATTCAATATTTATTATGCTTATTCTCGACATCTTAATTTTGATTATTATATATCTTTTATACATTTCTAACATATAAGAAGTTAAACCTTGTTAAATAAAACTGCCACTTTTTTATAAAAAAAAAATAATCTACTATTATATGAATTAATATTGATTCATTTAAAATCATTTCATCATTTTTTTCTTATACATACATAATTAATGTATCCCTATTAGTTGTAAATCCTTATATAGAAACTTTTCCCAGATGGGGTAGTTAATAATAATAGTTTCTTTTAATAATAATTACATATAATTTTTAAGAAAGGCAAAAAATGGTTTATACAAAACAAGCATCATTGTTACACTATTTTTACTCTACCAATTTGATGCCTTTCCAGAAAAAACCATATGGGGTGGTCCATTCATGAAGCCCTTTTTGTCATCTTTGTAATTGTTGCAGTGTTCTATGGAAAGCTAATTGAAATAAGTGGTACTCAGAAGAGGAGAAGTTTGGGGCTAAATCCATCTAAATGCAGAAATGGTATCTTTGATAGCTTTCAGAATATATAAAAAGGTGCTTGTACTGTAAATCACTTTTCCTCAGCTTGTAGCCTA
Source organism: Caerostris extrusa (assembly GCA_021605095.1). NCBI lineage: Eukaryota > Metazoa > Arthropoda > Arachnida > Araneae > Araneidae > Caerostris > Caerostris extrusa. The sequence goes on from BPLR01002869.1 coordinate 61,083, forward strand.
TTCTGGTCTTCTTCAACAAATGCATGTTCAAATTATCATTTGTTAATAACAGTGAATAGTATTAACAGATTCATCAAGCTTATGTTATTTCGATTAAACTAAGCATTCTTTGTCTTTAGTCAATATCCTCACTTTTGAATCATCTAAACCAACTCGCACATGTGTATTGTGTTGGGACATGACGATCACAATTTCCCACAAGAAAACAGTGGCTTTCACTTCACTGAGCCAGAACAATACATGCTACAAATTCTCTTGATTTAGCTCGAAAAAGACACTTTTAAATCCCATGAAAAATATGAGACCAACTCAAAACCATTAAAAGTACTGTAATAGAAACCAATCCTTGCCTCCGTCATATCTTAAAAATTTATCACATTGCCCTAAGCAACTTTTTTTCTTAAAAATAAAGTTCAAGGAAGTCAAAAGGTTGAATATAATCTGATCTAAATAAAACATAAAAAAAAATTTATGAGGTTTTGTAAAATAATTAAATCACACTCAACCCATTTCACGTGAATAATTTCAAAAATAATAATACATGAATTTTTAAAAATAATGCAAGGGCATTAATGTGCTCTTTCCTTTATGTACCAAATTTAATAACTTTCCAGTTTTAGTTGCATAATTATCAACATACAAAAGCATTAGTCATCAATTATTTAAAAAAAAAAAAAAACATGAATTTTAATCTTTAATTTGAACTTACATGATTAGAACCACTGCTAACTTTTTTGATGAATGTTCACCGTTTGATTTATCCTCTGATTTTCGCTTTAATACATTATTCATGTCTGCTATAAATGGAGCATTTGCCTGTCTAGACACTAGCTTTGGCACTGAATTTTCAGTAACAAGTGAATTTGAAGCACCACTTTGAAGTAACCTATCATTCTAGAAAAAAAAAAAAATTTCAGGTTAAATTATATAATTAATTTAGAATTAAAAGGCAGATTTTTTTAATACATGAAGTTAATAGTGCTTGTCTGAAACAGCAAAAATAACATAAAAGAAATACAAAAAATTAGTGCTTTTTAAAATACTTTTCCTTTGATTTCCCATGCATTTAACACAATTTGTTTGAAAATAAGCAAATTTTTTCATTTATTTAAAAATAAAATAATCTTTTACTTAAATTTTAATAAACAGATTTTCTAATAAGTAGAAATAAATATATTCTATTATTATTACATACTAATAGTCATACAATTTACATTATAAGTTCAGAAATCACAAGTAAGATAATAACTAAATAAAGATTAAAATATAAAATACCTGCAAAGAAATCTTGCTACTTAAATTATTTGATGTAAGCAGTTGCTGAATGAAGTCATTTTTATGATGTGGTTCATTTTTATGGTGCAGTTTATCATTATCGTTACTGTTCAGAAGCTGAAAAATATTCTTAACATTGTAAACATAATAAAGAAAAAAAAAAAATTAATCATCATATTAAATTGTAAAAAATATTAATCATCACACATTTTTGTCTGTTAGCTGTGGATAACATGTAAAGACAAGAATAAAATTTTGATAAAAAAAAAAAAAAAAAAAAAAAGTAATTTAAAATAATTATTTTAATGCTAAAAATATAAAAAATGAAATTTAAATATACTTAATCACATTTCCCAATTTGATTTCAGGAAAAAAATTCATATTTCAGAGATTAAAAGTTATTGACTAGCTGAATAATTTTACATATTTACGAATGATTATTATGCTAGAACATTTTTGCTTATTTGTCATAGATGATGTATTTACATATGGCCCTAAGCAATTTGTTCTTAAAAATAATTATCAATGGATTAAAGGAGTTGCTTATGTTGTATAACTTAACGTAATGTTTTAATCATAATTAAAAAAAATCTGTGAATACAGTAATTTTATTTTCAATTATCTCTGCTGTAAATAAAATAATCCTTTTATTAAGAATTAAATATCATTAAAAGGAATTTAATATTAACGAAGAGATATTGAATGGTGATTAAAAAAAAATATTACAAAGCAATTCAATAAAATAGAAATTAATCAAAAAATATGCAAATTACCGTTTTCAACATATAATTTCCTTCTTTTTGTTGCATGGTTTTCTCACTTCTTTTACAAGTGCCTGAATTAAGAAGAGAACTGGGCCCAGCAGTTTCTCTATATTTATAAATAGGTTCTACTGGTACTTCACCATCTTCCTCCTTGAGCAAACCAAGTAAAAGTGTATTTGAAGTCCCAGGATTACTTTGTTGGGGAATTATTCTGGTAGAGTTCTCAAGTGTATGTGAAACAAACATTGTCATATCATCTCGAGATATCTGCCTGTTGATGTTCTGTCTTGAAGCACTAATATCAGAGCTTTGAGTCAATAAGTTTCTCAGTTTCTGATTTGCTTTCATATCATATTGCTGCCTGTCTCCTTGAATGCCTTGACTAATGTTACTGATTCCAGAAATGTTTGTTGAGCTGCTGTTTAAAGAATCTGATTTTGTAGACAAGGCACGTGGAGGCGAACTTCTACCACTAGTTGACTGTTGTGCTGCGGATGGGCTGTAGCAACTGCCACCATAAGGTGTTGGTGCTCGATTCTGCAGGACAGGAGATGGAACAGATGATCCGTTACGATTGGACGTCAGGCCAGTGACAAAGGCACTGTTTGTGGGGGATGCAGCAATGCTAGTCTCTGAGCGGTTGGACAATGGGGCTGTCTGTGGGCTAGAAACAAAACTGGCAACACTTGCACAATCTGATTCTTTAGATTGAGAAGAACCAGGTTCTAAATTCCAATTAGAGTCTGGAAATATGTCCATGCCATGAAGGTCATTAATTATTTCAATAGCATTTGATGTATTGAGAGAGTTCGGGAAATTTCCATAAGGATTAGATAAAGACAATGGAGAAAGCACAGTGCTACCATTTAGACTGGTAGAAGAATCTGAAACACTGCCAGGGCCTCCACTGGAAGTGCTAGCCACGCTTGAAGGAGATGATATACTCCTTTGGCTTTCAAGGTTCAAATTAGAACTGCCATTATCCCTGAAATAGAATCAGATAATGTAACAGAAATAAAAAAACAGTTAATCAGCAAAGAAATAACATTAGAAATGTAAAAGATTTACCTAATGATACAATGATTAGAAGCAATGTTTTCCACATCTGGGGATGGGAAATATTTACTCTTTGTTTTAACTCTGGCATATCTTTCTGGTCCGATACGGAATCTGTAAGGTGCACATACGGCACTACCTGTTTCAATAGCTATAATATATAAAACAATAAGTAGGAGTAGTAGTAGGCAAACATTGGCTTTTATAGAAGTCAAATATTATTTTAATGATGCAATATAAAATTATTATATATTGTGTAACTTTATTCTATCAAAAAAAACATACAGGCTGCATGTTATTTTTTTTTTTTATCCAAAGTAGTTATTAGTTCTATTTTTAATCATATATAAAAAAAAAATATCAACAAATAAAAGAATGAGATAATAAGTTATCAATAAAACTTTTCATGATCTTATAACAAAGAAAGATTTTGCAATTACCAAAAATAAGATTCTTATTCTTAACTTTACTTTTTCTGATTACAGAGTAATTTTAAAGGTATGATGAACTCTCTTTAATCTGGCACAATCATGACCATGGCTATGCTGCGTTATAAAGCATCAATAGTTTTAAATAAAAATTTAAATGAATAAAACATGTATATATTTAATGAGTAACACTACACTAAAACCAAAATTATCAGTTACCAAACATAGGACAAAAAATGTAAACTGCATTGTGTAGTCAAGGTCTATAAATACACGAACCACAAGGTTTAAGGTGATAGATTATAGAATGATCCAAACTATCAAATGATGTATTAAAGAGAGGCTACTGCAAATTAAAATACAAAAAGAGCATTTCCTCTACAATATATAACTGTTTACTTTCAGCTCTTAATCTACAACAAATTCAGTCATTATTATTAACATTATTTTTCCAATCATTGAATTTCACATTTGTACATACACATATATCGTCACACCATAATTGTTCAGATTTAAAATACAAAAAAATTGAAAATATTTAACTATTTGACTCCTGTTTCAGTGAGTAAAACCAGCTTATTCTAAAACTTCTTTTTTTTTTTTTTTTTTTTAGATCCTTGACAGAGCAGAAACAAAAATTTCTTTCTAGCAACTTTATACTACATCTCCATTTCAAGCCTAGTAAGGTTAAGGTCATATTCTAAAACATTGTGCATATAAAATAATTTCTCTTGCTACATTGAACAGAATTATAAATTCTATTAATAAGACATTTTATTATATAATTCAAAATTTTTAAAAAATGCAACATTTACAGACTACATATTTACTAGTAAATAAAAGAGCTAATTATATTAAAAAAATCTCTACAGTAATAAATACAGGTACAAAAATATTATCATAACTTGAACATTGAAATGAAAGAGAAAATATCCAGTTTGACCAATGAACAGCAAATTACAAATGTGCCATAAAGAAGTACGAACTTGATTTTCTATGGATAAAATAATTTTTGCGGACTGATGATGCTGAATGCTAGCTAGTTATCAAAGTTCATCAGGGGAAAAAAAAAGATGTACTTTATTGCTATGACATTTATTTGACATGTCAAAAACCATCAAGGGAAATAAATGATCAAGATAATTTTGTCATTGTTTCTACTGCCAGAATTTTTTTTAATGTTAAAAAGCCATGAATGTATAGTCCGACTGTACATATTTGGTTCAATAATAGAAACAGAAATGAATTGATGACTTGTTAGGGATGCTATATAGTCAGACAGATGCACCATGAAGTTACTTAAAAAAAAAAAAAAATTTTAATAGGTAGCATGCAATTTTTTTTTTTTTTTATTGTGTTATCTAAAATCTTAATTATTAAAATCATTTTTATTGCAATTAAAATCCCTCTAAAATGACATTCTTTTTATAATGATGCAGCTCTTTTTTAATATGTCCAACTTGGAAGGTTTTCATTTTCCCCCACACAATCAGTCATTGAATTATAAAAATTACACTTAAGACTTTAATATTTCCCATTTTTTAGAGTTCATATTGCATAAATATATATCTATCATTTAGCTATATTTAAAACACGCAGAAATATGTAGTATATTCAGTCAGTACATGAAAGTAAATAAAATTAGGTAATGGAAAAAAAGTGGGCCTCTAAAAGCAATTTATTTTTCTGGGAAAACATAATAAAAAACATAATAAAGGAAAACATAGAAAATATTAAAACATATAGAAATGTTTATATATAATATTTTAAATACACAACAATATAAAAAAATAATTGGTTTTTTTTTTTTTTTTATTGATAGAATAGTTGTATGAGCTGATAATGCTGAATGTAAATTTAAAAAAAAAATATAGTAGCAAAATTTGTTATGTTGATTGATGATTTTAATCATTCAAGCACGAAACAAAATTTATTACTATGGCATGCAAAAATAATCAAACTATCAAGGAAAATAATCAATGGACTTTTATTAGTGTTTCTACAATCACATTTTTAGAGTTAATATCGGGTAAATATAAATGTAACTTTTATGCCACATTTAAAATTAAATGCATGTAGAACATTTAGATGCAATGCATATAAGTAAATAAATTTGGCAATTAAAAAAAAAAATGTTTTTAAAATCTGTTTTGTATAAAATTCTGGAATTACTGGCTTAACTTGAAACAGATAATTATTAATACCATCTAAAATAAGATAAAACCATTTTTTTTATTAAATGGCATGACTTTAAATTTACTTACTTTCTTTTAAATGTTGCTTTAATATTGTAACATCATTAGGATGACAAAATTCTACTATAAAAGCTCCCATTAAATCTTTTCCAAAGTATTGTTGAATTGGCGATGACAGGGAGCTGGGGAAAAAAAAATTAAATTAGGAAAATAAAATGAAATATTAATACACTTAATTTTATAAATGTAAGATATATTTAAATATGAAATCAGAATTAACAACTAATTAAGTACTTTGCATGTGAAAAATTTTAGCCTAGGAAAAATAGTATATCCCATCTCAAAATTCAAAAACTATTTTATAAAAGGTGGAGAAATTAAATTTTAAATGTATTTTTACCATTTAAAAGATCAAAATTAACATAAAAGCTTTAAAACTTCATTATAAAAAATAAATAGCTACATATGGTTTCAGCCATTTGTAGATATTGATTGGCTGGTGATACTATGTTGCTAATTTAATATTAATATTTTTTTTTTTGTTCAATTGGCAAATAAACAACATTATTCCCATATAAAAGTACCAAAGACATTTTACTGATAAAACTGATGTGAACGCTTTTTAATAGAATATTTACGTAAGCTCATCAAATGAACCTTTTAAAAATTCCTTTAATTGGCAAGTTATTAATCACAAATGTTATTTAGGTACATATTTTATTTACAGTAAATAATAAAAACAATAATCTATTGGCATAGCCTTTAGACTTTACATATATAGATTAAAGGATTCATTAATAGATAATAGTTATTATTTTGAATATTTTTAATTGAAAAATACACGCACTTTGCATCAATTACTGTAACCTTTCCATCTCGATCAATTCTAGTACTAAATTGTTCAATTTGATTGATTTCAATTCTCTTTTCTTCAGCATCAACTCTTCTCGCAAGACAAGCCAATGCAGGGCGTACTTTAAAAGAAAATTATACATATATTGAAATCGGATGGGCCAATATACAGGTTACCCATAAAATTTAGAATTTAATGTTAGAACAAAACGAATAATAGTAAATTTAAAAAAATAAAAACTACAGAATTTCAAACACTGTTCTTTACTGAAAAATCGCCTTTTCACTTTGAAATAAAATTGTCTTTGCTTTTCACCAGATGATCTTTTAGGACAATTTTACATTATTTAATTATATAATTACTAGCTTGTGGAAGAAATTTTTTTTTTTAAAAATTGAATGACAAATGAAAATATTTAATACTGCATCAGAATATTTTTTTAATCTTAATCAGAAACATTTAGAAACTATTTACTAATCCACATATGATGCTTTAATCAAATATACTTTTAAAAGTATCAATTTCTAACACGACAACTTTTCAAACACTTCTGTAAAAAGAATAATCTTCAGGCAGATATATGAAATAAACAATATCTCATATGCTAAGATCCAAAATCATGGTGGAAAATGTTTGAAAAGATTAGCGAAACAAATTATGTCTAAAGGGGTGAATAACTGTACTTTGAAATGAAAAAGCACAAACAATTACTATTCTGTGATGGCCTTTCAGAATTGAATCATTAGTAAGTTAACATACATTAAAATGAAAATCTTACACACCATTTAGATTTTGAACAAAAAATGTATCTTAAAAATCTTGTAATTCCACCCTACCCGTACTAGGCACAGCGAGACACTGGAAAGTATAGATGATATGAACAAAGGTGTAGCTTTGATACTGTTGTGCCTAACAATAATCCATGTTATCTTGACTTTCATCATGTTCCATGACCTTTGTTGATAGCACCTTTGAACAACAGTGTCTGTATGGTGCAGGTGGTAGCCTGTTTTTGGTATAATCAGTTTTATGTATCCTTCCTATGCAACAACATTCAAAATCATCTGGTTATTACTTACCACAATGACTTATTGGCATTTATGATTTCACCTCCAAAAAACTGCTACTCCACCAACAAGAAAGATAAATCACCTCAATTGCTGTCTGTTTTATACAATAATTATGCAGTACAAATGTGTGCAATGGCGGGCGGTTAACAAACATTAGCCTAGAAAATTTAATCATTTATATACTTAGTTTAATGAAATCAGTAAACAAAATTTCCAGTCAATCAGATTATTTTTTATGCTAACATTACCATAGGGAAATGAAAAATAGATTCATTATAAGAAATGTAAACATTTCCAAGCGCAAACAAAATAATTCATAGATGTTATGAGGAAGTAAAAATTAGCAAGTAAACTAATCCACTTTGCCAGAACTAGGAAATTATTTGTTAAAACAAAATAATTTCTAATTGAAAAAAAAATTTTTAAAAAGATTTAATAACTGTAGTAAATAAGACATTCACCTTTATTACCAGCATCCGATAAAAGGCACTAGCGAATATTGTGCAGTTATATTCATATTTTCATATTGGTCTTGTTTGTTTTCCATTTTAATATCAGATTCTTGCTTAACCTGCAAGCGACAATTGAATGATTTTCGAGAGCCTTTGGATGGTTTATTACATGAATTATCAGAAGACCAATCACGCCCATTACCTAAAATAATAAATTAGAATTTCAATAATGAACTGCATTATTTATATTTCCTCAAAATCTTCATATATGCACAAAATTAATAATTATATAAATATACAATTTTATTAGCCTTGCAAAATTTTTTACAAATTCTCAACAAATATTTGCAACATATTAGTTTGTTTGGTAAAGCATGTAGTTATATTTTATTATTGTTTTTAAAATTCTTTCAAAATGTTCAATGAACTTCTCCATAAGCTTAAACCATTTGTTGAATAGCATCTTCCACTAATCATTTGAAAGAAAAAAAATCAAATTTTTCCCCTAGATAACTATGTTCCTGATGAAAACTTGCATCCTTTTAGTTATTTTTTTAGAAAGCCAAATATGGACTGTATGGAGGATAATCTAGCTGTGTGATCCAGAAAAACCTTTTTGTTTCTTGCGAACAGAGCAGAGACACATTGTCGTGATGCAGATTTGACCGTGATTTGTTTGCTTGCAACTACAATATACATATTGAAATGTTATGCACATTGCTAAAAAAAAAACTTTTGATACTTCCAATTAGTGAATTAAGAATATGTCTTGATCTGCATTTTTTAAGAGTGTAAAAATAATTTTGGCGTACAATAAGTGTGGATCAATTATTTTAACACAAAATTCAAATTGCCCTTTACAAACTAATCCAAATAAAACACAATCTATTAAAAAATAACAAACATTAATATGTGTTAAATTAACTTTTTAAGATTTCTGTAAAATCTTTACAAAACATTTCCTTTTGATGACCTTAACAGGGTGGGAGGGCAGATGAAATTTGATACAATTGGAAGGTTTTCAGCTCTGTAAAAACACTGAATATGCAATATGTAAACAAAACATCACAGAATATAAGGGGTCATTTTTAAATGTATTTATAAAAATAGGAACTACTTCTATGATAAAAAGAATTCTTTCACACTCACTATTAATTAAGGATTTCTTTTAGTTATTTAAATAATACAAGTTTATATAGATTACCTTGTTTTATGCATTTGACTTATTACATTTTTGAAAATATATTGTGTCATAAGATCAATTAATTAATCGCCCATCTCGAGGGCACACGAAACTATATTGTGTCATAAAATATATTTCAAAATAAGAAGAAAATAAATGTAATTCACTTTAAAATAGGTTAAGAAAATTTATTTCCTGTAATTTCAATTTTATACAACTGCTAAAATACTTAAAAATAATATTCAAAATTATCCATTTAAAAACTATTTAATAATACTTTTGACAAATTGTAGAACGAAACATCCTTAGATTTGGTTTTGTTTGTCGCTCTACGGTCATCTTGTGCACATGAGGGCTAAACAGACCGCTACAGTTTAAAGTGGATTCCGAACCACTACAAACATCCATGACACCACCGGGAGTCGAACCCGAAACATCTTTAGAAGTATTCATTGTTAAAATTTAGTAAATGGAAATAAAGATTCTGTAGCATAAACAAAACAAACAAACTACTGTATCAAAATTCAAAAGTATAGTATATAGTACAATCTATTATTATAACTTCCAAGTTACTTATTAAAATGTAAGTAGCAAGAAATTATATATAAAAGGGTGAAGTGTGTAGGGAAATGGGCATATATTCAATTATCAAATTTTCTAAGAATGAGTGAAAATAGATCGAAAAGGAAAATAAAGCAAAAAAATTAAAATTATGAACAGTAAAATTGATTTTATTGTGCATACACAAATTATAGAAAATTTATTTTTATATTTATATTCAAAACAATTTCAACAAAGGAATAAATAATAATTTCACAATGACAAAAAAAAATCAATGCAATACCAATAGGCAACAGAAGAAGCAGATTACTACTGAATACCGATCGGTCTCCTGGATGAATGAAATCGTATATGTTTTTTTCCAGAATTTCTTCCTAGAAAATCAAAAACATAAATACATATCTATTTTTTTTTAACCAGATAAAAAACAATAATTGTCTTATGTTAATAAACAATAGTTGTATTATGTTATACATTTCATAGTTTTGAAAATATATATTGCAACTTTCTCTTAAAATGAAATATGTAGTTCTGGTATTTAAAACATTTTTAATAATATTAATTACAAAGCTACATAAATATAATGGTACAAATTTTTATTCATGTATTAAAAATTAATTATATTTTTACATTTTTATTGCTTTAGAAAAATTATCACGACTGGTATTTTAACTAGATTTTATAATCTATTTTTCAGAAAATGACTTTTTAATTAAACATTACAAAATAGTTTTATTTTCTGTCAATAAATTTCAAATATTTTATTACAAATGTATGAGAACTCCAGGCTGAAATCATCTAAATTTTGTTTCACTGCAAAGCAGTGAAATGTAACATTTTATGTAATAATAGATCATGCAATTTCTCCTTCCCTAATATTCTTTAATTATTTTCAAATGGTTTGACTATTTTTACATGGAAAACCATGGGGGAGGGGGAGGAGTTTGTTTGGGGAAAAGAATCTGTCACCTTCCGATCTCCAACTCGTGCACTTCCTAACTGAACTGCAGGACAGTTATCAATTGAACATGTAGTAAAAAGAACTTTTTAATAATTTTAAACTTTATTTTCTCAAAATTAGTAACAAGTGGTTCCTACTAATTAGGTCAGTTAACATCCCTATCATAGCATACATATCCCACAAGTTTCAGTCAAATCAGAGACAGATCTGTCTTTGCAAGTTAAAAAAATTATGTTTTTAAACAAAAACAATCTGGGTCCTAAAATATATATATGAATTTGCTGTTTGAGAAATCTGTTGTCTCATACAGAGATAATTATACGAGAATGCTTTTTCTCAAGATAGTCTCGTAATAGTTAAAATCAAAAGTATACATTTGTACTAGTTATTCAGAAGGATATTAGAATTCTCTTAGCTTTATATACTTTTATAACTTAATTATAATATCAGTAATTATAAGATAATTAAAAAGATTAAAAATTAGGAATATTTAAACACGATTCAATCATTTTTATTGTTTAAATTGTAAATTAATTAAAACTAATATGACAAAGTAAAATTTACCTGTGTGTAATTCAAAAAAGCTGAAATATTTTCAGTAACAAATTCTACTTTTCCTTCAGAACTAATCACAAAAAGAAAACCACCCAAAGCCTAGAAAAGATAAAATGAAAAATACCAAATTATTCACTGCTTTAAGACATAATTTAATACCTTTCTTTTAATTAAAATTTAAAGAGATAATTATATCAACATTTATAAGTATATATTAAAATATAAATAAAAATATAAAAAAAAACAATGCTTTCTAAAATAAATTTAAAATGTAAATATGTAATGTAAATAATAAAACACATTAGCCATTTGTAAAAATAAATAAATAAAAGTAATGAACTCACTTCAAAGAAGAAGTTCTCCGAAAATATGATTATTTATTATATTTGGTTTGCTGGATGAAACCTCACTTTCTTGAAGTTCTTCACAAAGCTCATTTTCTGCTATAAAGAGAAAATTTTATTAAAACACAAGATAACACTAAAGATTTGATATACACTAATCTGCAATACCTTTCTTTACAGTAATTATTGATGAAGTTTACTCAGTATTATTACTAATCATTCACATGTATATTATATTATTAATTGGTCACAAGAATACCTTTATTATTTCTTTTAGACTTTGAAAATATTTTTGTCAAAAGAAATCGTAAAGATATAAATATATGTAGTTTTTTAATTAAAAAATAAATAGAATTTGACTTTTTTAACCTCATCTTTCCTCTTTTGGATTAAACTTAACTTTTAGCTGATTCTAAAAAGAATCTAAACTAAAATTATAAAACAAGACATTGTGATCATCTAATATCACTCACTTAGTGAATATGAGTTATTGAATAGTAATTAAAGATTAAAAGAACTGAAAATTAAAAGCAAAGATTAAAAATGAAAATCAAATTAAAATAGAAATATATATTGAAAATAATACATATCAACTTGAATGACTTATTTAGATAATGTGTTTAACAAATGTAAGATGTTTTGTTTAATTAGAATTAACAAACTTTTGCAACAGAAGACATTTCTTTCATAATTTGATAATCAACAATATTAGAAACAAATTTAACTATTTGCTATTATATCAAATATTGCAATTTAATCAAAAATAATTTTATGCTTCTACTTTCTAATGCCAGAAAAAAAAAAAATATTTCTTTTTCTCACTAATAATGCTCTAGCAGCTACCTAATTCCAAAAAGAATAAATAAAGTGGAAATTAATATTTAGAAACATTATAAGCAATTTTCAATTTATTAAATTGTCGTATCAGGTAAAACAACCTAACAAAAATAAAAAATATGCTATAATGGCTGCCTAAGAAATTTAATGGTGAATGTATCAAAAAATAAAATTCTTAATACTTTATTTGCATTACTATGACACTGTTATTTCATTTCTATTGCTAAGATGGTTGATATTTAAAAAAACAAGCACATGCTGTGATATGATATGTAGTTATTCATATCCATATGATTATTAAGAAGTGAAGATTGAGGAGTTACTTGAACTTTTATCTCTCATTTGTTGTATAATGCAAATATTACAGCATTTTTTTCTAACAGGAAATTTAGAATTATGTGTATGATTATCAACCAATGAATTTCGAATAAATATGAAATACTGGTGTGAAAATATTCAAAAATGGCATGGTGTACAACCAAGCATCAAGATTATAGCATTCATTATGAGAGATGCTCCTCTTTAAATGTAATGAAAAGATTCTTTCAATATGCATACAGAGTATTATTCTATCAATAATGGAAAGAAAGGGTCATGACAAAAATATTTGGCAACTTACGAGATGTCTTTTGAGAACGAATCTGATTAACGGTTTCCTTCAATATGGCACACTTGTCTGGTTTGCAAGAAAGCGAACTCATGTCAGATGGGCTAGCAGACACAAGTTCTGCCAGTTCTTCAATGTGAATATTTTCTTGTTCCCGACGGCGTTTTTCATTAAGGCACTTATTTCTAGAAAAAAAAAAAAAAAAAACATTTATTTATTCAAACCTGCAATTTATATCAATCAACATATTAAAGTAAGCATTTTCAAAGAACAATCAAAATACAAAAAATACATTAAATAAATTAAAAGTTTAAAATATGACAAATAACTCACAATGCTTTAAAATACAAATGTAAAAATCATTTAGAAGAAAAAAATAAGAAGTGATTTTAATTGCAAAAATATAACATTGGAAGTGATCAGTGTAAAGTAGACGTTAAGTTGTGGCGTTAACTGCAGACAAAATACTGATGTTCAAGACATTTCAAAATTTTTGTTAGTTACTACCCATAAATTTTACAGTCACAGCATTTATAATATATAAAATTTTATTTCTTAATCTACTAATAAATTGAATAAAAATTTCAAAATCAATTTTAAAAGAAAATGCCCAATTACTCAATAGATAGAAGTATCATTCTTTTCAGATATTTTTGAAAATTTCTTTTACATATCCTGAAATAAACCAAGGTTTCAAGGGAGTTTATCAACCCCTGGTAAAGAGCTTGTGCTATACAGAAATTCAGAATGAAGCAAGAATCAATACATTTATTACTGCATATGAAAAAATTGCAGACTTATTGCAGAAAATTGCATCAACTTATTAGAGTGCATGCTGCATAATAAGTTGAAGTGTCATTTACAAAACCATTAACTATTAAATGGCCGACAAACCTTTTGATTTGACCTAATTTTTTGTGGTGAATTATAATTTTAAAAATCTTGCAAACACTTAAAAATATTTGTTTTTGAAGAAAACCATTAGCATAATTAAATAAATTAATCAAATTTAAATTACTCAGCTTACGGGTGAAAAATATGAAGCTAATTGACAACCATAAATTAGATGAAATCAGAAAAAAATGATAAATTCTTACATTTGTGAATGTGGTTTTGATTCGCTCTTTTTCTTTTTTTTGTTTCCTGCAAGAGGAGCTAAACTCATCATAATCCAAACCATAAAACAAAATCAGTGCTAGACCCTAAAACATAAAAAATAAGTAATTAATGAAAACCTAAATGGAATAAAAGGAAATATAATTAACACTTCTGAATAATAGACACAATATCAGCGAACCATTATCAATGTACATATTAGTTAAAAAATTTTTTTTTTTTTTTTAATTACAGATCTCGTCTAATCTTATGGGTTTTTTTCTTAGCATCAAACTTATTTTTCAGTCAAAAATTACCTTACACATTATTGTTTTAAGTTACAACTTATAATTGGTTTCAAATTTCTAAACATGGAGCTTAAAATGAAAAATACAAAAATTTCAAAAATAAATTTGAATTTTAATGAACTTTGTTTTACAAACCACTTTACAACAATTACATCACAAACATAAGCTATCCGTATCTTGCATATAAAATATTGATATTAAAATGTTATGAAGAATGAAAACTTTGTTTTAATACTATAAATTTGAAAACAATTTTAAAATTAACTTAAATTTCAAACATCCTCAAGTATGTGACACACAATAAAGGTAAAATTTTCCCTTCTTATGTAAATACATTCCAAAACTATTGGTTTACAGAATCTTAAAGAAATTACTTTACACATAAAATAAAGAGAAACTACAAAGGGTGCAGGACAAACATAATATTACTTTTAATACAAATTATTTCAGATATTTTGTGGAGTTTCCTGTATATGCATGCACTTTGTATAGTGGGTATAAAGATTATAGAATGTAAGGCTCCTTTAAATAAGACTAAATTATGTCTGCCATAAACTAACACAGAATTTTAAAGGAAAAAAACAGCCAGCAACATCTCTCTAACAGTGAACGAAGATATTAGAATTCAAATGTAAAGAAATAAAATATTTATTGGTTTTCACAAACACAGAGAACTTTTTTTCAAATATATTAATAAAAATTGAAATAAGCTTGATGCTGTTTCCGACATGAAATTTGTCTTTTATTAGAATTTGATTAAAAAAAGTCATTCAATTCAAATCAAGTTCATTTGTGAAACTTCATCTTTAAGTTTAGGTTTTTGAAAATTACTTTAATGACCTACTTAAAAATAGAATTTTAAAATCAAAAATAAAAGCCTATTAGTCATTGAGTCTCTGATTAATTTATTAACTATCTTAAGAATATTCATACGTAGCAAAAAATATAGATGATAGATGGGTAAAAGGATTGTAAGGAAAATAATGGGTAGTTTACAAATGAAAAATTTATTAAGGGATAAAGAAGAGACAAATTTTCATAATATAGAATAAACTTAAGATCAGCAAAAGAAAATTGTACATTTTGAACATATTGATGCTACATTCATAATACATTAATTCTTATTTTGTTCTTAATAATAGAATGGCTTCTATATGATCTTGTCAATGTGTAAAAGCAGTTCCAAACATTTATAACATTAAATAAAAAGAGATTTATTTTGAAGAAAAATTAACCCAAAGATTAAAAAAAAATATTAACAACCCAACAAGATCTTCTTTCATTATGGATCTAAATTAGCTTTTATAAACCTCAGTGTTATGGATAATTTTTCAAAAACTCAACAACTACTGGTTGTATTATTGAAAATATAATTGAATTGTTAGACCATTACTAATGCAATGAGAAAAATTTGTAAAATATATTCAATTACTTTTTTTTTTTTTTTTTTTGAACTTGTATCTAAAAAAAAAGCTTTTTGCATAGCTAAGTATTTTTTACAACTTTAAAGATATAGTATTTGCTCTAATACTCATAACCATAATTTATAAATCATCCTTTGAAAAAAAAAAATTTTTTTTTTTCTTTTCTAAATTTTTTTATAAAAATGCCAGCACTACATTAACAGATTGTGGGCCTGATGGCAAGAACTCCGGCGCTCGGTACCACAGGTTTTGGGTTAAAAAGACCTGGCAGTGCCACTGATGTTTGTAGTGGTTCGGAATCCACTTTAAACCATAGATCATGGTCCAATATGATTGTACAGCATTGCGGGAATAGTGTTGCTCACTTCCGTGGCATATCTTCATGCTACACATGGCCCCCGAGTAGTGCTAATTGAGTAACAGCGGCACAGCCTTGTTTATGGCATAAATATTAACTGCCTCTGTATTGCCAGCTACATTAGAACAACTTTAACCAGTAGTAAAGCATTATAAGAACAACTTACTAACAAAAGAAAACTGTACATTTTAAATACAAAGAAACTGTATTTGTAATACATTAAATCTTTTTGGTTATCATAATAGAATAACTTCTTTATGATCTTATTTCATTGTGAATCTAGGATAGCTTTTTATCAGCTTCAATGCTGAGAGAATTTTCAACACTTACCTGGTTCGCTATTAAAGTAGCAACGTCCAGCAGCTAGTGATAGTATTATTGAAGAATACAATTGAGCCACCTCCTTAACATTTAAGTTCAGCAAAACAATATCATGTTGACTGAAAAGCTAAGGCATTCAACTTTTGGCCATTGATTTATATTATAAACCTATCAGTGCTTCTTTGCCTTTTCTTCATTATAAAAATGGGTTTTTTAATTCACTTCTTTATCTATATTTGATAAATAGTTATGAATGCTAGAACTTGCTAGAATCATATATTCCAGCTAACAATACTGCCAGGATAAAAAGTTTCTAATCTTATAGATTTTTTTTATGTCTTCAACCAAGATTTTGCCAATTTGTACTAATTTTAACATTTCTTCTTTCCATTTTCAGATAAATTTCCAACTGTCAAGTTTGCTGTTTTAAGTTCTTTCTTTTATAAACACATAAATTCTTAACTAACGATTCAAATTGTTCAGCTAGTTTTCCCATTAAATACTTTGTCATTGTAACAGAAGGATCTACAACATTTTTTAAGATTGGTTTTAATTCTGGACAATCGCAATGTACATATTTCTTCCAACATGTTTCTTGATCTAGTAGATCATATCTTCTTTTTAGCTATCATACACCTTTTTCCTGTATGTCATTAAAATTGTACTAAATTGTAAGATACTTGAAAACATTGTTATGCTACATAATTAATATTTACAATGCACCTCTGCATAAATATCATTACGAACTGAAGTTGTTATGTACGGTACATAGAATGAGTGATATTTTATAAAAGCTAACAAAATCTGTTATGCCAATCGCAAAACATTCATCTAAATTGAATCAAATTCATATTAATTTTCTTCACTAATAGTAATGTCAAAAGGGGATTCTATTTCTTCCACTTTATTAAATCTATTTACTTGATAATATTAGTTGCATTGCCAATTACAATCACTCTGATTTGATATTTCTGCATTTAAAATCTTTCCATTGTTCATTCACTGAAATAAAATGCTTTTAAAACATTTCTTCTGTCAACCAATTAAAATTAATTAGCTTATAAAAGCTAACTTTCAAACATAATTTTTAATTAATATTTCTTTAACGTAGGAATTTATACAGATAAATAATTTAAAATAATCAGGTGAATTTGGATTAAATTAATGAAGAAAACTGAAGTTTGCTGAAAGATTAAAACTGTAATTAAAAACTAAATAACTATATAAAATAAAAATTCCTTTTAACAATATTTTATGAGCAAAGAGCAAAAATCATTCCTTTTAAAGGAAAAAAAAAAAAATTAAAAACACTTCTCTCTAATCAAATAAAACAACTGAAAGTTTTCTTTAGCATCTATTTACAGATATCAAAAAAAGCAATGAAATGTGAGAAATTAAATATGAAGATACATAAATAAATACATAAAATGATTTCAAAATATGCAATAGAATATGTGGGAAAAACCCATTATTGAAATAAACAGCTTTCAATGGCAAATGTAGAAGAATGTCAATGAAAAAATAACAATATAGCATTAAAGTAAATTTAATAATTTTTCCAATCTTTTGAGTGAGCTTTTGAGATGAAAATTAGCATTATAATCCATAGTACTTTGATGATCATAGATTTTACATGATCCATCTAGGCAGAGAAATCATAGGATTTATAACATCCTAAAAGACATTTAGAGGCTTAATTATAGAAGAGATAAGGAGGGTTATTTTAAAAAGTTCTAAATTCAAAACCCAGCAACATAGGAACTTTCATGCAAATGTTTCAAATCTGGACACAACTTTACACTGAGAAGTTGAGTTAAATAAACGTAGCATATAAAACAATAACAGCTAAGATATTAAAATTTTCCAGTTGATTTCAGAATTTTTTTTTTTTTTTTATCAGCAATTGAAGATGTTTTCATTTCATATTATTTTTGTCTCAGGTTTGTAACAACAAACATGAAACTCTAATCTAAATTCTTTAGACAGATATCCAAAAGACTATGACTGCTCTGATGCAAGTTTTTTTCAATATCCAAATGAATTAAGTTTTTAACTCCCATCTGTTATGCATTATTTTATATGTAGAACTATGAATTATTTGCCAAATAATATATCATCACTGAACTGTTTGGCAATATCATGCCAATGTTGTAGTCGATTAAGAACATGGATTGCTTTGAAGTTCAGGGGTCTTTCTTAAAACTATTTTATAAATTTTCTTATAAACATATTTCTTAGTAATTAATGCACTTCCTACATTTTTCTACTATATCTTCAATGAACATATAATAAGGTCATTCACAAACTATAGAGCAAAGTAGCAAAGTGCAGCTGCATTCAGAGCAGCAAAGTGCTGCTCTAAATTTAAGAGTAAAGCAAAAGCAAGCAAATTACAATCGGAAAATTTTATTTCTTGAAATATATATTAAATAAATATATAAACAGTAATTCAGAATAAAAATATTGTTATATTGATATAAAAATAACAGTAATTCAGAATAAAAATATTGTTATATTGATATAAAAATAATATATTGCATTTTAGCTAATAACACTACAAAATAGATTTTAAACTTATATTAATACATACAAAATACTTATGTGCATTTCAATAACATTATTTTAAGAGGAAGTAAAAAACTTGAATTGACATTTTTAAAATATAGTAATTGTTTAGTAAATATGAAAACTTAATTATTTTATATTTTAGAAAACCAAATTAAAATAATTTTTTTACATGATAAATATATGCCTTAATTACATTAAAATTAAAATAATGTTACTAAATTCAAACACATAACTTGAACAAATAACATAAAGCAACTTATGAATAAAATGGACTACAAACAATGGGAAAGAACGGAAATCAAATATTTTTATTTAATAGCTGTCCATCAAGTCTTATATAAAAAAAATTTTAGCACAGTATATACTTTTAATAAATAATACATTTAATTTTGCATAATGGAAAAAAATAATAATTTAAGTTTTAAAGTGGGAATGATCAGAAATTATAATCTGTTACATCATCATCAAAGGCATATGAAATTATAATACCCTTACACAGTAGGTATATTAAAATATTATTTTTCAAAAAATATGAAAAACCGATAAAGTGTTGGATGATCAAAATCTTAATGACATAACCAATAAAAATTTTATTTAGTAACTCAAATGTCTGACCTTCAGTTTTTCATGCTGGTCACTGACCTAATTTTCAAGGTCATCATTGACCAAAAGATTTAAAAATTGAAACCACAAGTTCCTTACATGTCGTCCCAATGTCTACTAAGCCTATGAAGAGGGTAAAAAAGGGTTGAAGAAATTTGCCCCCTCGCAGGAAACCGGACTATTTGACCCACTTTCCACGAGAGGTAAACTTTAAGCCTAGTCCTACCAGTGCGCTCCCCTTCCCCTCCCCATCCCCGGACCTTTTAACTGCACACATAATGAAAACAAAATGCGATTTAACGATAATTTTATAAAATTATACAACATTTTAAAAGCAGAATTTCACCTTTAGAATAAAATGAGAAAAGATGCTTTATCTTTAATTTTTCTGGCAAGGCCATCTGCTAGAAAAACATCAAAAAAATAAACACTCTGCTAAGTTAAAGCAAGTTTGAAAGCGAATAAGTTTCAAAATTTTGCGATTAACAATGTTGAATAAAGAGAACTAGAAACAAAGGGCAATGTCAAGTTCTCGGCCAGCAGCGAGAACAGGCCAACACAAAAAAAAGTATAACCTATATTTTTCATTCCGTCCCGGCCAGGCAACTTTTCATATGCCGCCGCTAGCGTGTGAAACAATTATGCTTTAGTAAAAATTGTCTTACATTAAAATACAACAATAACAGATAGCACTAACATAAAAACCTTCATTTCATGAATATTTTTACTAACCTGTAGAAGCTGTCATGATTAATATCCACAATTCTTTCTCCATTTTGCGATCGTCAACAAAAGTCACTCATACCAAGATGGAGACCAACAACGTTTGAGTACCAGGAAAAACCAATCGATGTTCAAGAGGATAAACTTCCCGGTGGTGATTACCTGACTCAACAAGCGATAACTTTACGCTCGCCTCGCTTTTTACTTAAATTTCTCCATTGCGTATCATAATTTTTTTTTTAATTAAATAGTTATACTTTGATTTGGGAATTAAAAATAAAATTTCGTTTGCAAACGACATTTAAAAAAAAAAAAGAAAAGTATAAGAAAGTATCATGTGTAATATCTTGAATGTGTAATTCTTTTAGAAGTTTTAACAAAATGGTTAAAGCAGAAATAATTTTACTGAAAGAAATGAGAAAATAATAAAATAGATTTTACAATAAAAAATAAGTAAAATATAACCAAATTTGAAAACAATGCACGATCCAATTTGAATGCATATTTTTCTTACAAAAACCTCAGCAATTTCCTTTTGATAGCATACTTATATTTAATTCATATTGAATTAAACTATTTTCAAAATTAATTCATAAAATATGTGTCAATATCAAATGAATGTATAACATAAGCCAGTAATTGCCAATAAATGATAAAACTTTGAACATAAGATATTGCGTCAAATGTTTTAGTTATAATGAATGATCAAATCCAATTAAAAGAAAATTGGAATATTTTAATCAGCGAATAAATTATTGCATAACACAATAAGAAATTACTAAACAATAAATAACTCACAGTTATTCAATTCATTTATGTATTTTCATATTTAAAGGAATTATTCTTTTATAATAGATATATAAAAGAAATATACTGATATATTTTCAGTTTTCAACTATGAGAAGAATAAATATTCCTTTCAAAAGAAATCATTTGGAAGTTAATTCTGTATTTCTCTAAAAAAATAATATATAAAGGATCCTATAATACTCAAATCTGCAATAACTTCTGCTAATTTCAGTGATTTAATTACACAAAATTAAGAACTCAATAAAAATAGGAAACAGAAAGAAAAAAAAATTCAAAATTAAATAAGCAATTAATTAATGAAAATTAACAATTTTAAGATAAAAAGGTTTTAAAAACTACTGCAGAATACTAATACACAAATATAATAGTTATTAATTCTCAAATGTTTTAAATAAATTGTAATTAATCAATGATAATTATATTAATTTTTTTAAATTGAATTGTGGACATTTATACATTTCAGTTTAAGGTTTATCATTCTTTAAAGAATCTAAATTTGATTCACAAAATTAGATATAGCAATTCCATTATTACTGCAAAATACACTTTAATGAGCTATAGTAATTACACTTAATTGGATAATAGCTAATGAGCTATATTAATTACACTTAATTGGATAATAGCTAATGAGCTATATTAATTTAATTAATAATCTCCATACTTATTTCACTTAGTTCTTAATTAAGAGTTAAGAGGAAATTAAACAACATATATTAGTATATATATCTTTTTTAATTTTTGCCTGGAATTCTGATATCCCTTTGTACTACTTTGCAGATATCTTAAAAATCAAATATGCATATTTTAAACTAGATTAAAATATTGTAATTGATGTATTAACCTGATACAATTTAAAATGCTTTCTTAAAATATATCAACAACTATATTTAAAATAGATACATTGATGTATGGATAACAAATATCTTCTGCTATAATTGAATACATTTTTGATATCACAAATTTTATATATATATATAAGGATTTATTTTAACTAATATTTAAAAAAATGCACAAAATGTGTTTCTGGTTATTTAAATTTCAATTAAAAATTATCATATATATTTAAAATTAGTACTTGCCATGAAAAACTCTTGTCACATTCTAACTTCAAGTAAATAACACATTATATATCTGGAAAGAAAAGGAATTTTGTTACTTATTATTCAGCAAAATATTAAAACAATTGCAGTAGGTTAAATTCTTCAACAATATCCTAATAAATGATGAAACAACTTTATTCAAACACCTGGAATTAAAAATCATAATTGATATGTAAACTTTGAGATATATTTGGGGGAAGAGTGAAAAGATTCCACTTTTAAATCACGTAGTATCAAATGAAAATATATGTAAATATGTTCTTATAATAAATATTAATTTTTAAAATAGCTTTAAGTTTCAATTAATTAATTTATGTCAACTTCTGTCATTCTTTTGTTTATATTTTAATGAACACCCATTTTCACTGCATCTCAATAAGTCTTATTAATTTGTTGTTCAGCTTTTTTTTTCCCCATACTACAAATTGATTTTATACTTATATATTTTCCATGTTGGATTTAATGCCTTTTTAATGATTTTTTTTTTTTTTTTTAATTTTCATTGGCTTTTTATGTGGCATTTTTATTGGCATTTTACATTGAAAAACAACGATGGATATTTTACTGAAATTATTGCAAGTAAGATATTTCTAATCGCAAAAACAAAGGAAACAATCATTTGCGATGAAATTATATTACTTCAGCATTTTTTTTCTCTTACGAGTTTCATTATTTCTCTTAACGAAATAAAATATGCTATTTAATGGAATTGGGCAATAGCTGACCACATTTTCTAACTTATCATAAATTAGAAAATATTCCATAAATGTTTTAATATAATATTAGGTAGGTCCAATGTAATTATACAACTTTTAAGTAAAAACAAAAGACACCTATTTGCAAATGGCTAATTCAAGTGATTTAAAAATAGTTAAACATGAAAATAATAATATATATTCATATTTTTCTTCAAAATTTTATCAATTTTTTTTTTTTAATATTTTAGAAAGTAACTCTTTTCCATAAAAATTATCTTTCATTATTTTACTCTTCAGTAAGCCTTGAGAAATTACTAAAGTGGATTTTGATATATTTAATACTTAAGAACTTCAAAAAGTTTTATTTACAATGCTATTATAATGTAGGATTAAATTAAACATACTTAAATTAAAAAAAAGCAATTTTATCTTCAGCGGGTTAGATTTTCAGATGAATAGTGAATACATTTTTTTCCTTTCCATGATAAGTGAAAGTAGGTTAAGTAAGTAATATAAGCAAATTTACTTAAATTATACAATAATTGATAATCTTAATTCAAGATTTAAGTTACATTTTTACAGTAATAATAAGTTAAATAAGTATCTACAAGCAAATTAAATAATCAAGCCTGTGTTGAAGCATAACATTTTTCAGGATAGTTATACAAATAGATACAGCAAGTCATATTGAGAAAGTTATGTTATCAGAATAGCTTTGTTATCAAAAATAAATAGTATTTAGAAATGTTTTCAAGCCACCATAACTTCAAGACTTTTTACGAAATAATTAGAATTTAATACAGGAATTAGAATTTGGAGATTTACTTGTACTTTTTTTATTAATTTTATAATCTTTAGATAAATAAATGTTAGTAAATTTTTAATTCATGTATGTTCTCGGATCACTGTTATCTTTTTCTTTATTTGTCAGCAAACCTGTTTTCATTTGCACATTATCTAGATAATACATACCATAGATAAATGATACCTGATACAAAACTAAATTTCAATATGAAGAAAATGCTTATCTTATACAAGTAAATCAAGTACCAATAAAATCTTTCTAATTATTGATTCTTGTATCGTTTGTTGCATACTGTTAATGGAAATGAATTCACTTTATTACGTTTATACAAAAATGATATTTATAATCAAAAAGTAACCATACATGCAGTGGCAACATTTGCAATTTTTTTTTTCTTCTTTTTCTTTGGAATAAATTTACTTTAATCTTCAATATTCAAAATTTTTGGCATTCATTTTAACAGCACAATTGTAATAAATTGGCAGGCTAATTTATTAAAATGTTGATGATTTTTTTCCCCCTTCCTTCAAAAAAAAAAAACAAAAAAAACATTCAATAATGAAGGACACTGCACCACATGCTACATTTTTAATATTACAGGATTATGCTATTATTATATACAGAAAAGCATACAACTGGGGGGGGACAAACAAACAAAAAACTCAGTTAATTAACAAGGAAGAAAATTCCACTTCCTCATATGTTTTCATCTTTGAAACAGATTTTCCACACAAAAACAATGTTTTTATATGTAATGATGAATAAATTGTCATTAGATTTAGAGAATCATTTTTATTTACAAAAAAAAAACCTCATTGACAATAGAATACTGATGAAGATGAATCTTTGTACAAATCTCATTAAGAAATTGTTTATGAAAAGAAAAGTTGTAAAAAGGTAAACATTATTCGTTTATTATAATTAGCACTGCTTACATACACTAATTTACTCAAATTGAATTCGTAATTCTTCTCGGAAATTGCGAAACATCTTTTCGCGGTTAACGGCGAACTGTTTGGGCGCTTTTTCTGTAAGCCAATCTCCTTATAATAATAGCTTAACAAACATTTCATATATATTATAAATTATCAAACACGAAGAACTTTTTTTCATTAAAAATATTCAATTTTAGATAGTTAACATAGATTTTCAACTATTTTAAGAGCCGTTGTTAAAAATGCCTTCTGAAATTGGTCAATATCGGAAGTAGGCATTTCGGTACCGGTCAGTAATTAAAAATTTTCTTTTGTAATTTTTTACAATTTTAAATATTTTCAAGGGAGAAGTTACGTGTATATCATTGTGAGTGTATATAGAAGAGATGGCACATAAAATTGCTTATATATTGAGACACATTCTCACCTCTGGTAGAGGAAAAAAAATGTGGACTTAAAATATATCAACATCGTTTTCCATAGCAGGGAATGACTTCTTTACAGATTTTTGTAAAAGTAACTGATATTCTGATTTTTTTTTCACACGTGATAAAAGTGCACATCTCATTAGGCGACCCGACAAACATATATTATAATAAAGCCTAAAATTAGGCATGATTTAAATAAACTTTATTTATAAAGTTAGGTTACGTTACTTTAAGTTGATTTACATTGTTGTGACTAATCCTCAGTGTCCGGCAACGCGCGAAGGACACCCCCAGAATAGTCTACTAATGGATGGAGGGAAAGGGGCAGTTTCTGCTGTGATGGAGCACACATTAATAGAAGTTGGACTTCGTGTGTCTGAAGAAAGAGGGCAGTGCGTTCCGGTAGGACTTTTAGGGGGAGCTACCCCGCATTTGCGAATCGTATGGGAGAAAATCCGTAAAACTGATTTGTGTTGATTCTTAATGATATGTAACATACATCCACACATTATAATTACATTAAAAAGCATTGAAATGCAAAAAATAATAAATAAAAATTACAATAAAGTGTAAACTGAAAAAAAGATTATATCGATTCAGTTTTATGATTATTATCCTACATACAAGGAAATCATGACAATATATTTACATATTTTTAAATAATGAAAGATTTTTTTTTTTAACTCTTTTTCATTTTCTGAAAGAAACTAAAAATATTTTCCTAATTTAATAGAAACAATACGATAACTTTCATAATAATTATTTCCAAAACATCAAAAGTATTAATCAAGAAATACATCTCTATCACTATTTCCCATGTATTACAAAAATTAAAAATTTCCCTTTGTAATTTTACGCGATTTTAAATATTTTCAAAGGAAAAATTGCGGGGCGAGGTATGAGTGTCCCCCCTTCCTCCCCTCTCTTATCCTTTTAAAATACAGTTGAAAATAAACATGTTAACAAGACTTTAATCAAAACGCAATGAAACAAACCAAAACCGTAAAAGTAATTTTTATTAACAACATTGCTTTCTTATACCTTCTTATATTTAGATTAACAATTATCGAAAAAAATTAAATAAAATTAATTTCTAATATGAGAATAATAAATCAGAGAAATTTAATTTCTTATGTAAAGAAGTCTAAGTAATAAACAAATATCCAACTCACGCAAGCAACAAAAAGTAATTGCTTTATAACAAGTTTATAAACGTATTAAGGCTATATCATAATACTAAATCTGGCAACTGGCGTACTGATTACGGAGTATCAATGGGGATAAATCCCCTAACCTCCTCATCTTAATTCATAATTTAAATCTCAATTAATAATTGGCTGCTTAAGTGTTAGTAGGGTTAAAAATTAAGTTAACTAAAAACTTTAAAATGGTACTCTGAAAAATAATAATAAAAACTATTTACAATAAATGCAAGATACAAAAATAAAAATAAAGATTTAAAAAATAAAATAAATTTAAGTTAAAAATCGGTCTTGGAGATTAATTCCAATTAAAATTTCAACTAGGGACCAATTGTAGAAGTCATAAAAGTTGATTGCTGAAAAGGTAGATATAATGATGAATAAAATAGTTCTAAAAATAAATATAATTAAGCATCCAATTTTTAAATGCTTTTCAATAGCTTTAACTGCTTAATTTCTGTTAAAATTTCCAAAATGAATGGTGGCTCCAACTAGTAGTTACATTCACTACTAGAAATACCAATCAAAGGATTCCGAGTGAACTTTGGCCAGCTCAACTTTTAAGAAATCGTGAAAAGAGGCCCATAACTTTTATAGGCTTTTATTTTATATTTTGTAACTTTTATTTTACTCTGTAAATTTTATTTCTGAATTGATGCAACTTCATTGATAATTTTAATTCAGTAATGGATTAAAACCACACGAACTCCGCAACTGGGTATGTCCGTCTTCTACTCAGCACAGTGACTAGATGCAGATGGAAAGCCAAACCAAGCTTACATCCAAAGAAGACAATGCTAACGGTTTGGTGGAATCAAAGAGGGTAACCCATTACAGCTTCCCAGGAATAGGTCAAACAATTAATGTA
The DNA here is from genome assembly GCA_021605095.1 of Caerostris extrusa. Classification (NCBI taxonomy): domain Eukaryota; kingdom Metazoa; phylum Arthropoda; class Arachnida; order Araneae; family Araneidae; genus Caerostris; species Caerostris extrusa. The sequence goes on from BPLR01002869.1 coordinate 88,470, forward strand.
CGGTCTTACTGTAAGCAATTGATATTGTACATCAGAAACATTTGCCATCAGAATCAGCGTTGGCGAATCGAAAAGACATTATTCTTTTCCATGATAAAGCAAATACTCACATCTCACAAGTCACACTCCAAAAACTGAAGTATAAATTTGAGGTTCTGCTTCACCTACCCTATTCACCAAACGTGTCTCCTACTGACTACCACTTCTTTAAACATTTGGAATCGTTTTTTGAAGAATAAACGCTTTGTCAATCACGAAGCTGTCAAAACAGTCTTAACTGGATTTATTGACTCTAAATCAAAGGTGCTCTTTGAAGCTGGCATGAAAATGTTTTGCAAGCCATGGCAGAAGTGCATTGAAGCAGATGCATATTTTAAACGAATATGTTCAAACAATTTGTGTTTGTGACTTTTTAAAAATTGTCTACCCTCCAAAGTTCATTATATATGGAAAAAGCAAATATTTTTTTGTAATTATCTTTAAACATGAATGCAAAAAATAAATAAATAAATTAGGCATAGAAAATATAAACGACAAAAAAGGATAAATAGATAAATTAAGCGGAGATAAAAAAAAAAATCGAGGTAAAAACCCGGGATGAAATAGAATAAAAAATTGGAATGAGTTAAGTAAAGAAGTTATTAAAGTACGTAAGTTAGTAATTAACTACAGTAAGTTAATAGATTTTTTTTTTTTTTTTTTTTTGCGGATTATATTAATTTATATTTAAGCTCATAAGTGAGGTTAATTAATGAAATATTGACCACTATTTTCTATAACCTTCCTCCATCTGTCAATGAGATCATTTATGCTGCGTGCATAAAAGATCCTATCTTTTGAAGCTAAGAAATCTAACATTGCCCCCTCTGAACATCCTGAAAATTTCAAAAAATTTTTATTTTAGAAAATTTTGCACCGAGAGGAACAAGTGGTAGTTAGATGGTGCGAGATCGGGCGAATATAGTGGATGAGATAAAACTTACTAACCAACAGTCTGGAGCTTCTTAAAGCAACATAGGGCTTGGCATTACCATGTTGGAAGACAACACCTTTTCCAACTGAAAAACATAACTGTCTTGTAAGGAAGAAGTTAAAGGGGGGGAGAAATGGATAGTATATATGATTTTTACTAGCATGAGAACAGAAAATAAGAGATGGCATGTGTATCGGAATTGGTTACTTGGAATTTCCATTTTCAGGTTCATGATCAATGATAATTGCTCATTTTCTCTTGTTCTTCAGTTAGCTCAGAATGCACACGAGTAAAACATTGATACATAAAATTGCTTGATTAGGAACGTCATTACCTATGGAAGAAACATCGATTTCAACAGATCAACATTGTTTCCAAAAGGTGTTGATAATTTTCAGTTTCTAGCAATGTCAAAAAATTAACTTTGTTCAGGGAAGCAACGACAACAGTCGGCCTCATCGTATTTTTATTTTATTTTAAAAAATTATACACACACACATATATATATATATAAATTGAAAATTTTGAGAATTTGGCAGTTGATTAAAACATGAGGATCAAGCTTTAGCTTGATAAAATAAACATATATTAATATTAGAAAAATATTTTATTCAATATTTTCTAATTTATTGTAAACAATAAAATCGGAACATTTGTTAATAGCATGCTAACCTGGATACAGAATCCCTATCTACGCAATTTTTATCTTAACGATATTCAATGACGAAAACATGTTCTATTTTAAAATTGTCCTAAATAAGAGTATTTGTCGTTGCTGCATGAAAGGCGAAAGCCTTTGGGTTTAAAAATAATAAAAAACGATAAACAAAAACCATTTGACATGCAATCACTTTTGTATTTGGTTGCTACAAAAGAAATCCAATCAAATACTAAAGCATGTCATTAATGTAATATCCAGAAATAAACATGTAATTTTTAGGTTATGGGGAGTATATAAAAACATGTAGTCTGGAATAGTCTGAGCAACCTCGATTTAGCAAACAATTCCCTACAGAAATGATAAATGTTTTTCACACCAGCTTTCTAACTATAATAATCAAAAGTTCATTTTAAATCATTATTTCTTAATGGCTGGCAACAATTAACTTTAAAGCAACTGAAATTAAATTAAAATTAAAAACAATTTTTAATTCTTGTTATTTATTTTTTTTTTACTTGATTAAACTGAGCTTTTTTTAAAAAAAAAAAAAAATGGAAATATAGTGAAAAAGAAACGGAAATTTTAAATAAATATTTGAATTCATGGAATTTTCAATGAGATTTCAACAATAGTTTCTTTTATAAAATGTTAACGAATTATTAAAAGGAAAAAAAAATTTTTTAATTAATTTTCATTAAGTAAAAAAAAAAATTGGGCAAACATATTTCTTTCAAGAAATTAAAATTTGCATTATTGGTAATGCAAGATAGTTAACTAACACCTAGAAATAGTAATTAGAAAAGCATATAACTATACATGGTATATCATTTTAATATATAGAGGAATGATGCATACAAAGCTCTATATCGTATACTGAAAAGCTCTATACTAAATCTATTTTGTATAGTGGAGCTCTATACTGTATACTAAATCTATTTTGTATAGTGAAGATATATACTGTATACTAATGTCTATTTTATATAGTGAAGCTCTATATTGTATACTAAATCTATTTTGTATAGTGAAGATTTATACTGTATGCTATTTTATATAATGAAGCTTTATATTGTATACTAAGCCAATTTTATATAGTGAAACTTTATATTGTATACTAAATCTATTTTGTATAGTGAAGCTCTTTGTTATATATTAAATCAAAAAAACACATAACACAAAAGAATCTCAAATGCAACTTATTTTTCCAAGTGACATGGTGCACAAATATTCGGCAGATAATAGAACAAAAGAGGAAGTATTATATGTGACATCATTCGGCATTTGATGATGGAACAAAAATCTGATATAATTGAAGCTACAAGGCTTCCAAAAGCATTTTCCCTCTCTTTCTACCACGAAGTTTTTTTACAAATTACAATAAATATATTCAAAGAAGAATGATCTTAAGATTTTCTGAATGAATGCACTAATCAATAACATCTAATAACATAATGAGGGGGAAAGGGGGAGAGGAAAGAACGCGATGAGAACATTTTCTTTTTAACAAATTAATTTTTTTCCAAATGAGAATTTAATCCTTTCCTCGTTTTTACTGTAGATTAGGAAAAATTATTTAATTTATATCACACTATTGCGTACACATTTTTTAGTTTTAATAAAGTTTACTACACACTCGATTTCAAACAACAAATTTAAGTTTAAATTTCGCAATACTTATTAATTTTTTGAAGAAAAAAAAAAAAAACACGTATGAAAGATTTATTCATTGAAAACAGAAATAAATGAGTTAGTAAAGAAAGAAAAAAAACGGTGTATTTTTCAAATTTCTGATATTGTTTTGTTAATATTATATGATCTTATTAAAGCATAAAAGTAGAATAACTGGCAAGATTGTGTATTATTACCAAAACAGCTAGCAAACATTAAAAAAATTTCCATCTTTGATAGATTTCTATTTTTATTCATTTATATATATATATTACAGACACTACGCAACTGATATTTTTAATTCAATCTAAATTAAGTTTTCTAATCTAAAATGTAAGTTTTCATTCAGAGCATATAATACCAGTAATTCACCGTAGATTTTCAAATGTATTTTATTTTTGCTAACTTGAATAATAACTTAATATCTTTTAATACATTGAAAAAAATGTCACGGCTTTGTAATTTAATCCAAGAATCAATAACAAAAATAGTTTAATTACCCATATCATAAAAAAAAAAAAATCAAAGCTTGATATTTTTTATATATGTATTAATAAAAAGGAAGATGGCGGAAATTAAAAATCTTGTACGAAATAAAAATTTTTATACGATTGTTTAATTCATAAATATATTAAATTCTGAACAAATGCTAAATGAATTTTCTGATTAGAAAATATAAATTTAATGGCTTTAATAGTTTAACAGGTATATTTTCAAAAATTTTGTGTAAAAAACAGTATTAAAAAAAAATGAATATTCGAACGTAGAACCAAACGATTTTTTACTTGTTTTCACCACTTCGAATGGCAGCAATAGAGCAAGGAAGAGAAAGAAACCAGCGGGCATTAATAATATAGTACGAAATAAGATTTTCTTCTTTTTTTTATATGATTGTTTAATTCATAAATATATCAAATAGAGTAAAAATCTGAACAAGTACTAATTGAATTTATTTTATTAGAAAACATAAATCTAATGGCTTTAATAATTTAATAAATATGCTTTAAAAAATCTTTAGAACGAACTGCATAATAAAAAAAAAAAAATGAATATTCGAACGTACAACCAAACGATTTTTTCGCTGTTTTCTACCATTTCGAATGGCAGCAATAGAGCAAGGAAGAGAAAGAAACCAGAAATGAGGCCGCTGCCAGACTTACTCGCAGATGTTGGCGGTAAAATAATTTAACCTTGCGCGGTGGTCGATAACCCGAGCGTACCGACCTTGAAGCACTGACGTTTTCTCGCGCTTCTTGTCCTCTTTTCCAGCCTAAACTCGCATCGAAAGCGCGAGGGATGAGTGAGAATACGCAACCATTTGAGGAAAAACGAAATTCGGTTAGTGGAGCCTATGAAGAAAGAACGGAAATGCTTTCTTTGCCCATTGTTATCCCCCTGCAAGGAAGGTTAAAAATTATACAAGATATTGTATATAATAACGCAACTCTTTATTTTATTTTTCACGTGAACATAAAATTTTGTTACAATAAAAGAAACACATTAATCAAATTATTTTAAGTATCTAAAATAATAATGTTAAATCTGTGAAATTTTTTTATTAACATTATTAAAAAAAAAATATTTATTAATAATGTTAATAAAAAAATTTCTGCTAAAAAATATAAATAGCTTATTGCTAATAAAGCTATTTAAAATGGACATTATTCATCAAATAGCAATTTAGAATAATTTGATTAGGTTTGGTTTGTCGCTCTGCGATCATTTTTGTGTATACTTTAAGCTAATTAGACCAGAACCTAAAGTTTAGCATGGATTCCGAACCACTAATAAACATCCATACTTCCGCCAAGATTCAAACCTGGAAAAATTTGAGAAATGTGCGATATATAAATTAAAAATCATAAAAATATACCTGAATTACAGAAATGCTTTAGATGGCTGCAGGAATCTAGCAATCCAATGTTGTGAAAAATATCACTTACTAATCTAGAATCAAAATCTAATATTTTAACCATAAAGTGATAAAATCGTTATGATAAAATAGAAAACTCAACAGAAAAACCAGGATCTGAATCATTTTAAAAGCACAGAATCACGGCTTATTTCATGTATTCTTAACAGCACATTTATTTCGACAAACTGCTTCATATACGTAAACATCATAGAGTAATCCATATGCAAAAATATTTGTGTACTTATATGCTGACTCGTTTAAGTCCGGTTGAATTGGGTTGACGAACCAAATTGAAGCCAAGGTCAGCAAGTATTTTTCAAGCACGTATCAACTCCGAAACAATCCTTCAAGAGGCAGAGATAGACCCAAATAACACATATTACGAAAAGAATTTTATAGAGGAAATTGCTTTCTTGCGCTGTATAGGAATAGCAAAAAAATTCCAGCAGTAACCTTTATGCTTTTCCTCGTGATTGATATCGCACTGAAATTCTACACCTCATTGTTCGTCAATTTATTGTTGAAATGGATATCGGTATGGTATTTATGAATGATGGGAGGACTGCATGAAAATCGATTAATTCATATGAGTGAAACATTTTCACACATACAGTAGTCAACAACTGATCTTGCAGACTACTGCATGGGTGAAAATAAAAATTCTATAATCCGATAGAGCAAAGATCTCTAAACTATGGCCCGCCACAATTTATTTCGATTATATTGTAAAATTTACAATATCGAAGATTCTTTGTTTTCTAACCGTAGACTATCTGTAAATTTGGAACGATTCTGCGAATGTTTAGTGTCATCATAACATTTTATGTTGTATTCTTTGAGAACTGATATTGTTTCCTTGTATATTACACATATTGTCTTATTATTTGACTCATTCACGACACATTGGTATCCCCCTCCCCCATTGCTCTACACTCACTATATATATTCCGTTTCTTTACCATATTTATACAAATCCACACAAAAGGCATGTACCTCCAAATGAAAACAATGCATTTGTTGCTTCGCAAATCAAATTTTGAATCTGTCCAACCCTCTGTTGTTTTCCATGTTTATACTAGTATTCGGAACACATTCGAATCTTCTAGACAAGCAATCAGGTTCCGGCTCTGCTACTCACTACAAAATGGCACTGTATACTAAACCAAGAATAATTTATATTTTTAAATGTTTGCATAATTTCCACCACACCCTACAAAATGGCGCTATATTACATGAAAGTTGGCATCTCCGCCGTAAAGACTTGTTCCTTAGTACCAACAGAAATCCGAACAAACATCCATGTCACAGCCAGGATTCGAACCTGAAGCATGTGGTAGCAATGGCCAGAGCGCTAGCCAATTCGCCATTAAGTCACTGTCTGCATGGTGTCAACATGATGCAATGTTCACGATGACAAACAGTCTACTTTTTATAAAGGTGCCTTGCTGCACTAGCCAATTAGGCGAATAGAGCGAAGTCTGCCCCCTGCACCATAGATACCTTACTCGCCGGCTAGATACGAAACAAAAATAAATTCAAAACTACAGTATGTTGGTATGATGAGTTAGTAGGTCTTGGTCCTTGGTGGATTAGTCAGCGTGACCCTTCAACTAAAAAAAAAAAAATAAAAAATTGGAGACTTGTGATAGAACATACACGAGCCTTATACGTCGAAATGCCACATTATTCCTTAAGAACCCTGAAATGTACTTTTACGAGACCAACAATTGATCCACAATATCATTGAAAGCAATACATCCTCATTTTTAAACTGCATTTCAACTAAAAAGCACAATATTACATGGAGGTTTCAATTAAATATCATTTATACGAAATTTGACATTCGAAACCCCAAATAATCATAAATCATGCATGTTTTGCTTACTTGCTATAGTATACTAATTCCATTAAAATAAATCAAATTAGAATTTTATAACTTTTTTTATAAACAATAGCGCTCATTTGGCCAAAATTGACTAATTATTTGGAGCTAATTATCAACCTTATCAATTCGATTATATCTAAGATATAATAATGACATTAGAAGACAATTTTGTAATTTAAATATTAAGACATCAATTATTTCATAATGCAATAAATTAATAGTTTAAAAAAACTAAAAAACACGCTTTTAGAGTTAATCAAACTAAAAGTAAAAAATAATTGTTAACATAATAAAATTATTGACGAGAAAATGAATGTCACTGTTCTAAAAGCGTGGGGTGCTCGATATCAATCGTTGTAATTTTTCACTAGTTTCATTCCGAAATGCAGAGTTAGTTTAAAAATGTCATTCAAAGCACCCCATTAGAAGAGTGACATTGATTTTCTCGTCACTCATTTTATTCTTATGTTCATAATTATTTTTTACTTTTTTGTTTGATTAACTCTAAAAGCATGTTTTTAGTGTTTTTAAACTATAATATTTAAATGAGGTAACGGCACGGAGGACTGGTTCATACAATAATTTAATCGAGAGTAAAACAACGGCTAAATGCGAATATGTCGAGCCAGCCAGGATTCGAACGGGGAATCTCCGAATCCGTAGTCAGGCGCCGCTGTCCGTTGTCCCACGTAGGTTTGAATGTCTGAAAGATGTCTGCAAATGTTTCTTTGCAGCTTAAATAGTGTGTATGTGAAAAAACAGAACTCCAGGGGGAAAAAATGATGCGCCGATCAAGATGACTTTTCAAAGGCTGTGTGTTTTAATCACTAATCCTGGCGATCTTAATCATGATGAGATAATAAACTTATCAAAATATTTTATTGTCGTCGCCTTGTAAATCTACAACGTTTAAATTAAATCGGATCGCTTAAAGTAGGACAAAATCGAGCCCAAAGAGTCAGTTACAAACTTAAATACAGGTGAAACTAATAAAAGCGTATTAAAAATAATTAAGATTCAATTGAATAGGTCTCCCTTGGAAGTTTTAACCAATTATTTAAACCCTCATGTAAATGACTATCTCATATGCATCGAAAGTAATGCATATCTTTATAATTCTTCTGCACGTTGTTTGTCACAGAACACCTCCTACATGGCTGGACCAATTTTGATGAAAATGTGTGTGTGTGCGGTTAGATTCACAATTGGTCCCGGTAGGTTGCCCTGCAATCGGGTTCTTCTGTACGTATCACTGAACTCCTTTTAAACGGCTTAACCGATTTTGATGGAATTTGTGTGTGTCTTTGACAAAACAAGGAGCATGATTTTATGCTATCCCCTTTGTTCTAAGTCGACACCAGATGGTGGTGAAATATATCAACTTCTATACCCTTAAACCAATTGCTATGAAAATTGGTAATAATATTTATTCGAATATGGAAAATAGGTTTGCGCTATCCACTTTATTGTTACTTGCCACCAGAGGGTGCTGCAGTATTTCATCTTTACCGTTCCAACGATATCCATGAAAATTAGTATGTACATATATAGGAACATAGAGAATATATTCGCGATATGTAATTTTCTACAATGCATTTTTGTTGCCAGGACAACGTATGCCGGGTTTTGCTAGTGTACTATATATATTTATTTATTCGAAACATTTCAACAATCGCATTCTTCAAATATTGCAATTTTTACATGTTCCCTTCCTTTTCTTTTTTTTTTTTTTTTAATAAATCCTTCTTCCATTTTTTATGCATTTTCGAATGTAGTTACCAATATTCTTTTAAAAGTCCACTAAGAACATAACAGAACAGCAAACATAGGTTTGCTAAAAGCAGAATCTATTTTACTACTTCCAGTAGAAAAACTACGATAACAAGAGTAAATGTTAAACAATAACTCACGATAATTGAATTCAATCTACATAATGACTCACCAAGAATTGGATTCCGATAACATGTTATGCGAATAATGATTAGATGAGGGAATTATGTACACAAAATGCTTACGCATAATGAATACACGGAAAACAATTTCTGTTCTACACTGCACAACCACTTATAATTTTCCTTTTACTGGGAAAAATGTTAAGAATCTGTTGTTTTAAGAGATGGCTTATCATACAGGAAAGATTGATACACGTTAAATATAGATAAATATAGCCATTGTATAAGAGGAATATATAAATTTTCTCAATTACATTTTATGATTCCACTATTTTATGAATAAATCTTTTCAAAATTCTTTCATTAAAGGGTTGTCAGTGTGAGTAATTTATCATTAAACATCTGAAATACAATGCATTTTTTTCATTTATATTTGAAAAATCATTTAAATAAATAATTTGAAAAATCATTTAAAAGAAATAAAAGCTTAAATATTATGTCACTTTTTACCATTCTTGTCAATGTGAGCAATTTATCATTAAACATCTGAAATGCAATGCATTTTTCATTTATGTTGAAAATCATTTAAAAAATCATTTAATAAATAAATTAATAAGAAAGCAAAAAGCTTAAATATTATGTCACTTTTACCATTCTTAATAAATGAATGCTTTTCTCACGTTTATAACAATTAAAGGATATTTTCTATTTATATATTTGCAAAATTACTAGCTTAAGATAAAGTACAATAAAATAAAATCTTTGATTTTAATTAGTAAGTTATCATTAGTAATCAGTAATTTTATTTTAATTAGTAAATACAAATCATTTCTACACCGCAAAATAAAAATGTAAACAGAATAACATGAAAATATAATACTGCATTGGAAAGTTGTAATTTTCGTTATTTTTATTATTGTTTCTGTTACGTCGTGTGTGTGGCATAACAGATCGGATAATATCGGATCTCTATATTTGCCAAAGTCAGTACATAGTATATGCCCGCCTATGCACGACCACAATTTGCATCCAAGTTTCACCAAAATTGGCGAGAATATTTCTAATATAAAGAAAGCGTAGATCAACTGAAAAAAAAAAAACCTTCGAACCTGATCTATATTCATTACAAAATTACCCAGTTAGTTTTACAATAATTTGGCAACTCATAAAGTTATGAGGAATTAGTCTTTTGGGCAAGTGTTTATGGCAGTCCTGGGTTGATCATTGTCCCTGGCTTCTTTGGCTAAAGAGTCGGCGCATTCGTTGCCCTCAATGTTGACGTGTGCAGGAATCCATTGAAGATGGCATGATTTGCCTCTACAGTGTAGAGTCTCGAGCAGAACATTTATCGCAAAAATGATGTTAGTATCTCCATTTTTAATTGCTTCCAGAGCCGGCTTGCAGTCCGAAAAAATCACTAACCCGTCAGTGAGGCCTGAAAAATTTGAGTCATTTAAATCTAAAGCAACGGCCTCTTTAATTGCTATGAGCTCGCTGGTGAAGTTCGAAGCTATCAGGTCTGCGTTCATTTTATGATGGTATTTACTTCCATTTGGAAGTAGAAAGAAAATACCTGCACCTCCCTTATTGAGGAATTTGTCATAGGATATTATATATATAATTATATTAATTATTATAATTATATGAACTATTATTAAATAATAGTTCTGAATTAATAACTTCTCCACTATTTAACTTGAATTTTAACCAAACAAGTCAATATTGAAAAACTCGCACATCTGTAAAGCAAATAAAGTTGAATATTATATATTAATATAGATAAAATGTTAATAGACGATTGACATTTTAACATCTATCCTCACAGAATGTAAAAAAGAGCCTTTTTCCAGGAAGAAAAATTTCACTATAAATGCCATTACAGTTTTAAATAGTAAATCGCAATAAGTACTATGAAAGATGCTGTTAATATGATGAAGAAAATGAAGGATCAAATTCAAAATTGATATGAAATGTTGCAAAATGATTTGATAAACAGAACTTAAGCAGATAAGTTTAATTTTCTATTTGTAATTTTAATTACAACCCTATCTCTTAGTTTAAAAAAAAAGTCTTATTTTATGTTTCCATTAATCGCTATAAAAAAATTAACATCAGAACCTAAATAAATATACCGCCATTTTTTTTTTTCCCCTTTGTCTCCCAAAATGTTGTTGTCTCTTATCCTACATGGTGGACATCTCGATCAAGCCCATGAACCCGTATGGACTCATGGATGAAGGGAAAGCAGTTTGATTTGTCGCTCTACGGTCATTTTGTGTACACGAGGGATAAACAGACCGGGACCTACTGTTTAACGTGGATTCGAACCACTCACAAACATCCATGCCCCTCCCAGGATTCGTACCTGAAGCCTCTGATATCTAAGGCCAGAGCGCTAGTCAATTGGACTTTAGGCCGCAGTTGAAGGAAAAGGGGGACAGCTTCTGTTGTGATGGAGCACCCGCAGGTAGAAGTCTGACTTAGCTAATTGACGCTCTACAATCATACGAGACCAAGATCTACTGCTTAAAGTGGATTCCAGACCACTACAAACATCCATGACACCGCCGGGATTTGAACCCGAAATCTGTGGCATAGAGCGCTAGACACTGGGCCATTCAGCCCCCGCCCTCCAAATGCATAACACTGTACTACGGCCAACCTTTATAGCTATTGAAAAATGCACTAGACATTTTTTTTTTAGTGTAATTTTATTTCCTGTCAAAGTGAACTGTTGCTCAGAACACAAATAATATTTCAAAATGATTATTTTACAGCACGTGGGAAGTATATAAGGAAAAAAATACTATATTTTCATTAATAGTTTAATTTCCTTTTAAAAATTAAATTAACGTTTCTCAATAAAGGTTTGACGAATTATTTTATACAAATATACGCCCAATAACAACATGCAGATTGTCCTGAAGTCAGCCCTCGGGTAAGTGAGTATATACAGCGAGAAGCGTCCGATAAACGCTGAATCAGAGCAATTAAAAGACGAGTAAGAACCAAGATATATAGTAAAGGATAAGTACCAATACAGGATTCTGATCACGATTAGAGGAAAGCCAAGATACCAATTAAATTATCAGTTTCTGCAATAACTTTTCAATCTGCATTGCAACAGCAGCTGTTTTTTGTTCTCAGAAACACGTGATTGTGCATAGATGTCGGGTTAAATAGAATGCTATAAAAATGATAATAATTAAAACTCCATCTTCAAAACATTCGTTTATTTTATTTTTTTTAATTAGTATTTGCATTTTTATTGACAATTTACAAGAAACATTTTTTTTAATTAAATGCTATAAAGAAGAGTTAATGGCATAAGATGTTTATATAACACACATCAAATGAAATATTTTAATAAATATTGAACAAATAATTCAAAGAAATAGTTTGTAATAATAATATACGAAACTAATATAATTAATTAATATATGGAACATAATATACGGAACTCAATATATGCAAAATTTTAAGAAGATGGTGCATCCTGAGCTAATATTGCTTAATTGTTATTTTAATTAAAAATTTACATGTTAGTGAACGTAGAGTAATACAAAGCAATTTTAACTTATTGCAGCCTCAGTAAATACAGTTACAAATTTGGTTTGGTTTGTGGCTCTACGGTTATTTATTTTTTGCACACTTTAGGCTAATTAGACCGGAACCTACAGTTTAACGTGGATTCCGAACCACTAACAAACTTCCATGCCACCGTCAGGATTCGAACCTGAAGCCTGTGGTGCCAAAGGCCAGTTTTGTTTGTCCTCTACGGTCATTTTTTGCACAAGTTAGTCTAATTAGACAGGAACTTACAGTTTAACGTGGATTCCGAACCACAAATAAACATCTATACCATCGCCAGGATACAAACCTGAAGCCTGTGGTGCAAATGGCCACAGTTCTAGAAACAGCTACAGGTGATGCATTTTTTAAATCTTTAAAGCGTGCCTCTCGGTTGCACTTTTTGCCTCTTAACTTGTAGTTTCGTAATCAAATAAGTTAATTAAAAATTTCAAGAATAAATTTTTCATACATGGTTTAAATTTTTAAGAGCTTGGTTTAATGTTTTGTAAAAAGAAAAAAATTTGTAAACAATTTTCATTATATTAAAGCTCTTACAATGTTTTTCTCAAATTTCTAATATTTGCAATCATTTTTCGAAACTTAAGTGTAATATGAAACAATCATATTAAGAAAAATTTAAATTTTCATAAGCAAATAAAACTCCATAAAGTAAGACTTTTTTAAAAATTTAATTTTTTACTAATTTAACAGCAATTAACGGAGTAATGTTGTTCATAAACCTTTAATCATGTACTTTATTAAGAACATGCAACATACAGTATTAAAAACTGACTGATGTTAAAATTATAGAATAGCATTAAAGTTACATAATTTAAAGGAGCAAATATGCGATTTCTATTTAACAAAACAAACACTTAAAAATTATATTTATGTTAGATGAAATTCGATTAAATCACACAATCAATTTAATCTGAGCTTAGTCATAATTCAATGATTTCAGCTTTTGTTTGACATACCGAGAATTTTCCAAATAAAACCTAATATTATCAAAACCATAAATGAATCATGGTCCTTCAGAAGTTTGGATAGTGAAATGTTGATTTTCATACCAAATTAATGTTGTAACCCCGGTTAAACTAAGACAGTCAAGTCAAATAAACTAATAACTTATCAAGTCAATGAAGTCATTCAAGTCAATAAACTAAGACAGTCAACAAGTCAAATTGCAATGTCGTGATAAGAATGTTGATAAATTTCTTAACATTCACCAGCATTATCAAGTATTCATTAAGTTATGATTCCCTAATAAAAAAATACGCAATCGATATTCTACATGTTTATTTAAGTGCCTCCTAGTCCTTTGATAAAACCTTTCCTTTGTAAGTACCTCGTGATCTAGATGGTTTCACGGCACTGTCCGTCAAAAACGGATAGTATGACACGTAATCAAGCAATCTGAAACGGGTCATATAATACATCAATATTCTACACATTAGTTTATTTAAGTGTCACGAACTCCTTTGTAAGAGCTTTAATATAATGAAAATTGTAAAAAAAAGTTTTTTTTTTTTTTTTTTTTTTTTTACCAAACATTAAAACAAGCTCATATAAATTTTTCCTATATGGTTTAAATTTTTAAAAGTACCTCCTTTGCCCAAGTATTGCGATAAAGCTTTTCCTTTGTAAGTACTTCCTTTCTCTCGAGATCTAGATGGTTTCACAGCGCTGTCCGTCAAAAAACGGATTGTATGATACGTAATCGATATTCTGCACGTTAGTTTATTTAAGAGTCTCGAATTCCTTTGATAAACTTTTCCTTTGTAAGAACCCTCTTTCTCTCATGATCTACAGATGGTTTCACGGCACTAACCGTCAAAAACTCGCCACACACAGTTATTTTGGACAGTCTTCATTGACCGTCACTGAAAATCTGCATGACAAATAATTATAGCAATATTTTCTCTTTTTTCGACAATCACTTTTATTATGGTTCACCCGATTGTTGTTTCTTGTAATTAACTCATCAGACTGGTACGAAGCACTTGCAGATTCCGATTCAATAGGTAGAATTTCAACGTTACTTACAGTTCTTTGAAGAATACCAATTTTAAACCACTTACGTAATGTGCAATTTGAGTAACCAAATTGTGAATGGTTGTGATTGGGTTGAGATACTTGTGGCACAGGTTGGAGAACTCACAGCTTTATTTACACACCACAAACATACAATATTTAACACATTTAAAGATAGATAATTATGCACGGACGGGAAAAAAAAATCACAACGCCAAGAAAAAATTATTGTAGAGTAATGAAATTAGAACAATACATTTGTCTAATTAACATGTTTAAGTGATTAAATTTTAAAGATCACGGGTTAATTTAAGATCAAGAAAATGAATTTCAAATGTAAAATGCTGTTACATTAATAGCCAGTGTAACCTCCAGAATTTTGAATGCAAGCCTGCAAACGTGCATGCATTGTGTCATACAGGTGCCGAATGTCCTTTTGTTGTATGGAGTATCATGCTTATACTTGTTTTGTCAATACTGGGGCGGTCAGTGCTAGCTGAGGGTGATGCTGGAGTTGTCGTCCAATGATATCCCAAACGTGCTCAATTGGAGACAAATCTGGTGATCTCGTAGACCAAGGTCCTTCTGACCAACACACGGCCATCACTGGCACCAGGTCATAACTTGCTTTCGTCCGAAAACACAACAGATCTCCAATCCGTCCTCCGATGAGCTCTGTCTTGGCACCACAGGTATCGCAAACAATGGCTTGGAGTCGGTGGAATGCACGGCCTGGCTAGGAGCTGTCCTTGAAGTAACCGATTTCTAACAGTCCGTTGCGTCACTGTGGTAGCCAACTGCAGCTCGAATTTCTGCCGCAGACGCAGTACGATGTGCCACAGCTGTACGCCGAATACGGCGGACTTCCGTCTCAGTTGTGCCACATGGCCGCCCGGAACCCGGTCTTCTTGAGGCAGTACCATCCCTTGACCACTGCTCCCTACAATCATGCACAGTGGACACATTCCGAGCAACCAGTCTTTCTGCAATATCACGGAAAGAAAACCCACCTTCCCATAGCCCTATTATACGCCCTCGTTCAAAATCGGTGATCTGTTGATAATAGCTTTTCGGCTTCTTAAAGACATTCTTGGCTAACATCAACTCAATACGCCACATTTCAAAGCTTAATAACGCTCACGAACTTTACAGCGCGTATTTAAAGCAAATCTGATTTGCATGTTCCGAGTGGCTACACTTATGCGAAAATTGAGTCGATATCATCTTTCAAATATATAAAGACGCCTACCAAATTTCGTTTATCTAACACAAGTCTTTCTTGGTGTCGGGATTTTTTTTTTTTTTTTTTTTCCCCCGTGAGTGTAGATTCGTGAAACGATTCCACTTCTGAGTCGAAAACCCGAGACTCGGCTACGTGCAGGGTGCGCGAAATGTACCTCCTTTCTAAGTGAGTCTGTGGGCCAACTATTGCTGTAAATATATTTCCTCTAGGGGTGAGAGACTATAAACTAAACGTTTCTCAGCGGGAGTACAGATTGTGCTGTCCTTCCTCTCGGGTGAAAGTTTCGAGACCTACTAATCATTTCTCCCGAACGCCACAGGGAGCGCTTTTGTCAGTGTTTAGGAGAAAGTACTGTTATTCTTTTAAGACACAAAACAATTCCAACACAAAATCATTTATAACATTAAAATAATAGCTAAAACACTTCAAATTAAACATTCTTAAAAAGGAAATGAAACTAAGGCTACTAATACCTGTTACTTAGTCATCATCCAATCGCACACTAATAAGATGCCTGCATTCATTCGCATTTAAAATATATATAAAAAGGTAAGATATTTCAAAAAGAAATACTAGAAACAAAAAGAACAACAAAAGACATGAAGTGGTGCACATGGAATAAGATTGATGGTTAGTGAGGCTAGTGACAACCAATGTAGCCTAGGTTTTATGCCTATTAGTTCCTTTTTTTCATAGTAGTGATAGTTTAAGGGGAAAAAAATTAAATTCATTGTCTTTTTTTTTCTTTCAGTTATATGGAAAAATTTAAACTTTTAAACAATGAATAGATATTTTTCTTTATATAGTAATTAATTTTTTTCTATACATTTATTTGACATAGACGTGCTACAGGATAAGGACCTCTGCTTTACGCAGTTTGATTTTGAAAATTTCTACTTATATCCAAATATTACACTAATTAAATCGAATTTCAATAAGATTAAATATACACCATATTTGAAAGTTTACAAATTTAAAAAAAAAAATTTAAGCAATCATTGAGCTAAATTTCCAATTAAATGAAAAATGCATTAATTTCAAAAAGAAAAACAATTTTACATGTAAATATTCTTTAATGATATAAAATTCTTAAAATGGATAATATTCTTTATCCATATATTTTCATAGTTGCTTACAAAAATATAGAAAGTGATTTGCTTTAAAGAAATTAATGCTTTTAATTTATCTGTTTTTAAGATCTGCTTTAATTTTTTTAATATCTTCTTAGTATCTACATTTCTCTATAAAAGCAACAATTTCAAATTGCTGAAGTCTGCATAAATGCTTTCTTTTAACAAACTGCTTAGAGTTTTTTAACATAAACTTGCAATTCAGATTGTGTCCATTGGCACCAAGCTTCTTCTGTTCTCATACTGATGCAACTGATGTCATGAAGAGTCCGTGTTCTTTTAAAATATTAATATTTACTTCAAGCATTGTGTAAACAATGATAAATAGAAAAAATAAATTCCTGGTCATATTTCTTTCATCCACAATCTAATGTAATGCAATATAATTGCTTTATTGTGATTTATATAAACTTTTTTCTAACAAAAAATTAGGAAGAGAGCAATATTTTCTAGTAATTGTTTTTTATATCATCGTAAATAACACAAATTTGCTTTTCTGCCATCATTTTACAAAGGAAGTAAGAGAGAGAAACCATTATGAATGCTAAACAAGTAATTCAAATTTCCTCACCAATGGTGAAAATTTTAAATTTAAACTGAAAATTAGTTTGCCTAAAAGATTCAGTGTTACATTTTCTTGCTTTCCAAAAGCTGCTGTTTTCATTTTTACATGGCCTCTTGATAATAAAAAACAACAAAATTTAATTTGTTCAATTAAAATAAAAGTTATCCTTAAGAAGATTTCTGTAAAAAAAAAAAAAAAAAAAAAAAAAGTAGTATTTTTGCTAATAGAAGCTTAAGTTAAAAGAAAAAAATTTGCTGACAAAATAAGTAATGAAATTAAAAGACTTTGATGAAATATTTAAGTCAGCAGCTTCTGTGTTTGCAAATATTTCATCATAGGAAGAAAAATTTTTGACAATGTAATCACACACAGCCACATAGTAACCTGTACTTAAAAATAACATTTTTCTTTTCCTTCAACAAATAATGTTTGTAAGGTTTTTTTGGTTTTTTTAACTCTTTTCAACATTGTAAGATATTTTATTATGCAATTAATAAATGAAGAATTTAGAAAAATTCTTTTTAAAATGCTCAGAAATACTCCCAGTAAAAGTTAGATATAAAAAAAAAAAAAAAACTATTTGTTCTTGCAACTCAAATATTAAATATCCTCAATTCGCATAAAAAAATAGATATACATACACGTAAGTATCAACATTATTTGACAATATACATATATGTAACAACACAACAACATTATTATTTGAGGCTTAGCTTTAAACTATTTTTGCATTCGATTATGAATCCATGAAAGGAAGAAGAGAACATTTCTTCATCTGTTTACTGATTTTGAAACAATCTATTTTTTAACACTGCATCTTTGTCAAATAAAATGCCAGTCCACAATTTTGTCCTGTTTTACAAAAATACTTTGTCGTGGCTTTTAGAGTGATATAATGACATTTAATTATGATGGATCCATTTTCAAAAATTATCATTTCATGATGAGCCATTTCATCGTTAGTAAGTCTTCTGTTATTATTATAGTCTTAATCAGATTAAGCATGTTTTTTTCTTTCAACATACAATATTAAGATAAAACTTGCATGTTGGCTTTTTTTTTTTCATACAATGTTTAAGATTTTTCAGTTTTCCTTTCTATAAACACTAATTCAAAATCTCAGAAAATGCATCCACATACGGCATGCATACTAGTGCCTATATTATCTGGCTCTAATCACAGATATATATGTTCAATTAAAAATGATAAGAAAAGTAACATTTACCTTTGATTGCACTAGCATCCAATTTAGAAACATTAGATGAAAAGTTAAAAACTTACTTTTCTGTTAAATGGAGAAAATTCACATTTGTGTTGTTTGTTTAACCAAGTTATTATTTCTTACAATATGGGTCTTACCATCATGAAGCACATTTAAATCACACATGCACATCACTACCAATGGGATTTCATACGAGAATAAAAAGGAATTGAAGTGAATTGATTAAATAGAATATAATCTAAATTTTTATACTATTTTTATTCAGCCATTTACTAAACATAAAATGAAAATTAAGCTATTTAAATAAAAATCTAATTAAACAAGAAATTCAATTTTTAAGAAAATATACAACACGAGACTAAGCCACTTTTCTTTTTGAAGAAATGAAAATATGCAAATACAGCAATTTACATTCTAAAAAATTAATTTTTAATTCTCTAGTGGAAATAAAATCAATTTTTTTTTTTTTTTTTTAATATAAGCAGGCAGCAAAATCGCTCATCCATCTTTTTTTTTTTTTAAACACATCATCATTAGTTTAAAAAAGTACAGCCATCTCATCCATAAAAACTTTTTTTTTTTCAAAATGATTACAAGCAAATGATTATAGGTTTGTTTGAAAGAGAAAAGACTATTATTGACTAGAGATGAGCAGAAGTTTTCTGTTTCAAAGGTCAATTTCTGAAAGTCAGATCTCGGCAAATTTAGCCATGCCGAATTTAAAAAAGGACATTTTTAATTTTCTGCACTCATAAGACAAAACTAAGAATTAGAATGCGGAAGGGCTGGCCTGTATATAAATGCTTAATATGAATGCCATGCGACTTAAAGATATGTTAGTATTAATAAATATGAAATTTAGAAATTTAAATACGGCAATACAGAAATTTTTTAATTGCTTGAAGTCAGAAACAAAATGCCATATATAAAGGTTCAGAAGCAAATTTACTTGGGAATTACTACTTTTAAATTCAACTGTACTTATAAAGCATACAAAGTGAAATAATACTTTCGTATACAAATCTATACATTCAGACTTGCAAAATGTGACAAATTAAAAAATTATTGAAAGTAATTTAAAGTAATAATTCAATAACATCAATAGTTCTAATGATATAAAGAAAACCAACAATGAAATGAAATTAAAAGGATT
The DNA here is from genome assembly GCA_021605095.1 of Caerostris extrusa. Classification (NCBI taxonomy): domain Eukaryota; kingdom Metazoa; phylum Arthropoda; class Arachnida; order Araneae; family Araneidae; genus Caerostris; species Caerostris extrusa. Next base: position 108,381 of record BPLR01002869.1, read on the forward strand.
TTCTAGTTTTTAAAGACTTCTAAGCATTGTACACATTAAAATATTTTGGCATTTTGACTTAATAATTCTACATACATTCAAAATGCATCTATAAGTACTAGTTTGTAAAAATCACTCTTAGAAAACGTGAATAACATTACAGAAATTTTAAAAATATATAACCACAGATTTAATATTTCAAAAAAAAAATTAATGAAATAATCAAAATGCTCTGTGAATACATTAAACTTTGTATAGACTGGGAAAAAGAGCACATTGAAAACTAAAAGCCCTTTTTCTTCAAATGAGATTTATACATAAATTTAAGAAATGAAACTCTGTCTACAACTTGATATATATATATATATACACATACACATATATATAGTATGTCTATAATCATTTCAAGGAGGGGGAGGAAATATTCTGTTATGGCCTTTAACAAATAGTTCATAACATAAGAATTTTTGTAAATAAAATGATTTTCAATATTTTTTTTTTTAATATAGTAGTTTTAAAATATTTTTTACAAATAAATATTTTATTTGAACCCCTATCAAAGAGTACAATTAATTTACAAAATGAAAAAAAAATTACATATTTGGTTATTACAGAAAAGCTGATGAAAAAAAATCTAAAATTAATAAATCGTTTAAAATATCAAAAATTTAATAATCTTACTTAAAAGTTGAATTAATACACATTTGACAGATATAAATATGCATCATAAAAGCATGGTATACTAATTAATATAAAAATTTCATTTAAGTAACATTTTTATTTTTCAGAAAATATAATTTTATCATATCAGTACTTTTCTATTCTCTTATTCTTAAGAACATATTGTACACAACATTAATTATTTAAATATCATAATTTTCTGAGCAAAAGGAAAAAACTCAAAATATAAATATACGAAAATGTAAACGATTATTTTGTAAATATCAGAAAACAAACAGCTATCATTTGTGCAACGTAAGAGGTATCAAACGCAAGGATATAATTAGAAACAAATAAGCTCAGTTAAAAAAAAAAAAAAAAAAAATTAGAGGCGGTAAATAGAGCATCGATTTTTCAATAGTCATTACATGAAATACACATGAGATTCATGTCTGTAAGCAAGAAAAGCAGACATGTTTAACAAAGGTCAACATACTAAAAAGACGTGTCATATATAAATATATAGAGGAAACATTATCTACAAAATTAGAAAAGAAAATATGTTGAATAATCATGCTCATTATAATGAAAGAATTATAAACTTTAAGTGAAAAATAAAACCAAAAAGTATTTTTTGACAAAACAATCTTAATAGCATATATACCGATACACTAGTAAATAAATAGCAAATTTAACTCACAGAACTGCTAGTAAACAAATATCCAGTTAATCATATAAGTTTTATTTATTTTGTACCAAATACGTAGTTTTATAAAAAGAATCTAAAAAAACTATACAAGAAGAAATAAAATATTACCTTGTAAATCAAAAGTACGAATTAATACGCACTAAGACATCACTTTTCTTCAATATAAACACCTCTTCAAAACAAAAACGCAAGAAGGATATGTTATGAATCGTATCGGCCATTCACTTCACGTCGACTTTTAATAGTAATTTACTTCATTTCACTTTATATAAGCATTTATTTTATGTCCTTGAATACACATTTTGATTTAAACACCCCGTTGTAAAATCATTATTACTGAATATAATTTTATTGATTATGTTTTTTCTCTATATCAAGACATTTCTTTAATACAATATATCATAAATTGAAATGAAAATTTTAAGACAAACAGAAGTCGATCAGAGTAATTAATATTTTTTATAACAAATACAAATAGATGAGATGTTTTTAGTGTGTAAATATAGGGAAACTTTTTATGTTTTTGAGTGGCAGTAGTAATAGATTCACATGATACATACAAATAAAGTTTCGTATGACAGTGAAGTAGATCTAGTTTTTACTGTAATCGTGTTGCTGTTTATATATATATTTTTTTTAGTGTAACAAAATTATTTTTCTGTGTAAATATTGATATTTGGTTATATCAAAATGAAGAAAAAGGTATCGTATTCATTAGGGTTTCATTTGAATTAGTATTATAAATAATTTGCGAAAAAAAAAACATGTTAAATTTGTTTCCTTTTGTGTAGCTTTTAGACTTGTTCACAATATTATTTAGAATAATTACAAAACCTTTCCTATGAATTTCGATTAATGTGTTGCGAAAAATTATATGTGTGTTAAACATCGGCACTAACATGTAAATAAATTACGTTTTGTTTTGACTGATTTATGAATCACAAATTTTAAATCTTTTTATTTTATAACTTCTGAGCTTTGGAAAATGTAATGTATTGTTAAATTCAAATGCTTATTTATTATGAAAAAGAAAAATAAGGTTACAATTGAAATGTACATTTGTCATTAGAAGGTGGACTTATTTCTTCGTTTTAAGTTTTTGTCCAGCTTGAAAAAAAAAACATGTTATTAATTTTAATATTGCATATAAAATATCCAGTTTCGTGTAAATTATATTAAAAAAATGTTATGATAGCAAAAAAGTATATTTACATTTATACTTTGTATAAAAAAATGTGTTTAAAAAAAAGATCAGCTACTTAATATACATTTCTCTAAATAAAAATGACCTTCATTTATTTATTATTATTACTGCCTAGGAAATCGGCGATTGTAATTTGTAGAATATAAATCTGCTAACAATTGCATACAATAAATAACCAGAATCAAGCAACTGTAGCATGCCTTTTATTTTTAAACGATGCAATGGATAACTGTAGGGAAACTGTTCCTTAAATAAAAAATATGTAAAGTATCTTTAGTAATTCAATAATTTTAATCTATATCATGTCTTTTTCAACATTATTAACTATTTAATGTTAATAACATCTGTATAAAAAATCACGTTTTAATATTAAAAGTGGATTCAATAAGGTAAATCATTGTAAATATTTAATTATAAATTTTACTTTAGGTTCTTCTTATGGGAAAAAGCAATTCTGGGAAAACCAGCATGAGGTCCATTATATTTGCAAATTATATTGCAAGGGATACTCGTCGACTGGGAGCTACAAGTAAAGTTGAACATTTCACTAATTTATTTTAAGTGAAATATCCAGTTTTATGACACATTATATTAAAAAAAGTTTATGACAATCAAAAATATATTTACATTTATACTTTATATAAATATATTTTAAAAATAAGCTGCTTAATATACTTTTTCATATTTATAGTTGATGTTGAACACTCGCATGTTCGATTTTTGGGTAACCTTGTGTTAAATTTATGGGATTGTGGCGGTCAAGAAGCTTTCATGGAAAACTTTTTCGCTAGTCAAAGAGATAATATATTTCGAAATGTAGAGGTAATTCTTGTTTTAAGTTACAAACTATTTTGGTATTAAAAAAGTATTGAATTTATAAGTTATATTTATGTTTTTAAATTGTTTTTTATAAGCTCTACCTGAAATGTTATGGAAATTTCCTTTCTTTTGAATTTCTTATGAATCTTAATTATTTAATAAACTTTTATATTTGTTGCTAATAATGTATGAAAAGCAGACATTAAGCAGATTGCTTTGGCAATATATTGAATAAATTTTTTTTTTTTTTTTTTTTTTTTGAATGGGAAAAATTTGAAATATTGTAATCAAAATGTTTGAAATCTTCTTTTACTGGGCATTAAAAAGAATGGCAAATTCTATTTGTAAAGTATTAAAAAGAGAATTTTGAAGAAAAGGATTTTTGCTGAAAAGGTGTATATAAAACTGAAAGATATTTATAACTGCACTCTACATAAAAAGTATAGTATTTTTTATACTAAGGGAAATATGAATCAACTTATTAGAATGAGGAAGCATATATTCTATATAATGAATTGGAAAATTACATAAAACCATTACAATATTTCTAATTTTGACCCAAAATGTCAGACATTCTATTACCTAAGTATTTTATGCAATCCTGTTTTCATATATTGCTGGTAATATATATTTTTCACTCTAAAAAAGAAATCAAATGAATATTTATATCTTACTAATTTATTATACATGTCTATATTAAAGGCATCAATAAATCTTGGTAAAAAGTATTATTTATGTATTTCAATTTTTAGTAGTAACAAAGTTCTCATAAAACTAATCAAAATAAAGAAAATCACATTGAAAGTTATCATTTAAAAAAAAAAAAAAAAAATCTTTAATTTATAGTCCCTTTCAATTGTAATTGTATTTAAAAATTATAAGTTAAACGATACAATAAAACAGACTGAATATTTTATATCATCAAAAATGTATTTGAACACTGATGATAATTATTATTTTTAGAAAATTGTTCTAACTTAAAAAATTGAATTTTATTTTATTTAATATTTCATTATTATATAAATTATTAATGAGTTTCTGTTTGTATTGTTTAATTTATTGATATTTTGAAACTTGCTAGGAAATTTTACATTATTTTTCAACAATCATAGGTACTTATTTATGTGTTTGATGTTGAATCTCGAGAATTAGAAAAAGATATGCATTACTACCAGTCCTGTCTGGAAGCCATTTTACAGAGCTCTCCTGAAGCCAAAATATTTTGTTTAATCCATAAAATGGATTTGGTTCAAGAAGATCAAAGAGATCGGGTGAATTGACTTCTTTTTTTATTTTAATGCTACATTTTAAATCTGTTTTGAGTTATATATTTATTCAGTAAAGTTTTGAAGTTTATACTTTGACAATATACTTTTTTGATGCATTTTCTGAGATAAATTATAATATTAAGTTAAATATTAACTTGTTCATGTTATATATAAATTCATTTATTAATTATTTTTCAATATAAAATGGCAATTAATTAATAATTTTTGCGTGTTCTTGACATATTTTTCTGCCAACTCTGAATTCTGGCAATTGTATCATCAAATTGAAGATTTAAGGAATGGATCACACTTTATTTAATAAGTTAATCAACTAATACGCAAGATAGGGATATAGTATATTAAAAGTTTAATTTTTTTTTTTTTCCTTCCTATTATATGCATGTTAATTCTATGGACAAATTGTAAGTGATTGTAGTTATATTTGTTTTATTTTATAGATAAATTGTATTTGTTGTTACATTCAGAAACCACACTTTTCATATATTTTTATCACAAATGATCCTGTTACATCGTAATTGTTTGTTTAACTTCAAATAATGTCCCATATGATATAAATATGTTTTGTTGCTAGGATCCTGTAACATCAAAAATACTTTATTGCATGCTGTTCATAAAAAACTAGAGAATAGAAGAATTTAAAAAAAAAAAAAAAAAAAAAAAATTTTGTGAGGAACAAAAAAATCTTTTTCTCCATTGGAAATTTATAAAAAAATATATCTGCATTTTAAAATTTTTATTTTGATTCATATGAATTATTATTTCTTTCTTCACATATTTTTATGGTTTTCCCATCCTTATCTTTCCTAATCTGACATAATCTTTTTCATACTATGTAATTAGAAGACATATGATGCATTTTACATACTATGTAATTAGAAGACATATGATGCATTTTATTATATAACATAAGATGTAATTAGAGAGGCTTTTTTTTTATATAGAGGAAAATTTGCATAAAAAGTGCTATAACTAGTAACAATAAATAGACATCTTATGAATAACATAATAGTATAGACATAAATTTTACTATATTTCCTATATGAGGTTATTCTTTCAACTTAAAATAAATATACAAGGTTATAAATTGTACAAAGAAATAAATTTTTAAGGTTTTTTTTAATACTTATCGTTAAGTATTATGGATTTTAATACAGATTTTCCCTTAATACAGATCTTGAAACTTGTCTAAATATGAAAATTAAATAACCAATTGAAATAAAGATAATTATTGCTCACAATTAGGCAATCAAATACCTTGCAGGGTAAATTGATCTATTTTATTTCAATCCAATCCTAATCCTATGTCAAAATTTATGTCTGTTGCAGAGGTTCAATTTAATATGGAAATGTGAAAATGTCATAAAATTATATGCTTTAAAAAGTTCAACTTCTTTTTCATTTAATTTTAATGAAATTTTTATAAACATTATTTATAAGCATAGTTACATTAATAGAATAAAACAATGAATTTTTAAAACGTGAGGTGTTCTTTTCTTCTATTATTAAATTCCAAAGATTGGACTCATAAATTGTTCAACTTTTAGGAATACAAACAAGCAATAAAAATTTCCTTTCCAAAACTAAAAATCTTAGCTGATACCAAATGTAACTTAAGATATTACCTTTCAACTGCAGAGCACAAAATAGAGCTGGATATATATATATAAATATTGCTGAAAAGTGAACTACTGATTTTATATACTGCTACTGAAAGTGAACTACTGCTTTTATTAAAATAAAAAAAATCAGTTGATCATTATAATTACTAGGAATGAAAACAGAATATGTTAGAATAACTTGTACTTGATTTCAATGTTCAGTCATATTAGTTCCTTCTGTATATTCTTAAAATATTTATAATAAAATTATATTAATCAGTTAATTGAATTAGTATTTTCTTTTAGATTTTTAGAGAAAGGGAAAGAGATTTAGAACGTTTATCAAGACCTCTTGAATGCACATGCTTTCGTACTTCAATTTGGGATGAAACGTTATGAAGTAGGCATAAGTCTTTATATGCTTTTCCCATATTTATTTTCAAATGAGAAAGAAATATTATTTATTTTTTCAATTTTTTATAGGCTTGGTCTTCCATTGTTTACAAACTTATTCCTAATGTACAGCAACTGCAGACCAATTTGAAACAGTTTGCTGACATTATAGAAGCTGATGAAGTTCTTTTGTTTGAACGAGCTACCTTTTTGGTTGGTTTTATTTTAATCATTAGTTTTTAATGTAAATGATTGGATGTTATTAACACGCATACAATTTTATATTCTTTTAATGATTGTAGGTAATTGCCAGAGCTGAAAGGAAAGAACATGGAGATATTCATAGGTTTGAAAAGGTTTCCAATATAATAAAGCAATTTAAATTAAGTTGCAGTAAAATTGCTGCCCAATTCCAAAGTATGCAGCTATCTAATGGTAATTTTTCAGCCTATATTGATGTATTCACGCCCAATACTTATGTGATGGTAGTCATATCTGATCCTAACATCAGTAAGTATATTTTTCATTATATTTTTTAATGATTTATCTTATTAGAAATAAGGGGGATTATGCAGTGCATGTCAGGGGAAGATATGGTTGACACCAAACCAATAGAATGTTAGCAAGCATCTCAATCTTCTTTTATGAACAGTACAGGCATTATTGCTGAGTAAACTTTTTTTCCATTGTCAGAATTTGAAATGTCTTTTATTGAACAGTGATTGAATTTGAAATTTTGAGTTTTATTATAGAAAATACCTTCTGAGAACCTACAAATATTGACTTGAGATTAAGCCTATAAAAAGAATCGTGGGAAAAAATGCAATTAGCGCAAGCTCTTCTGTAAAGGTCACTCAAATTTTGAGAATTGAATACCATAATGGATGCTCCTTCACTCGCACCACTACAGAAAACATGATATTTGACAAATAATCCCTTCAAGCAGGTTTAACACTCACTAACATAGCATCTGAAGTCAGTTTATCACATGGAAATTTTCATTAAATTATATTAATGTGCATCATGTTTTCAATGGCTAGTGACTTTATTGACACTGTGGGTTATTGTTAAGAAGTGTCGGAAACAATAGTGACTGGCTGTGAGATATGTTGTTTCTTTATTTTATCAGTCAGCTAAATAGAAGTCAAACATTTTACAAAGAAGCAAAACTATTGCTTTGACTAAAACTTGAGAATACTGATACTGAAAGTTTTTTTCATTCCAGAGAGATTTTTTTTTATTCATATGAATTTATTTTATTGGATGAAATTGTGAATAAAGAACTTATTTGGAAATTCTTGGTCTTTTTCACAATGAGGACAGTGGCCAAAAAATGAGATGATATTGACAAATTGCATTGGATTTTAATAGTAAAAATTTACCTCTTGTAAAATAGTGTTCTCATATGCCCACCCAGCATCACAACTGCCAACTTTCATCTCCTTCTAAGCCTGAAAATGAAACGGTTTTTCCATTCTGATGAGTTTCTTTAAAATGCCATGAGAGAGCATGGCATTTTAAAATGTTGGAGTATTTTCAACAATTATCATACGTACAGTATTTTTGGACTGCCAGATTATTTTGTTTCTGAGACTCGGCTACAGAAATAAAAGGGTGTCCCTTTATCACTTCTGTTATTTTTATTCATCTTCTCTCATTTTTTATCCACATTTAATGACATAAATTATATTGACATTCTACATACACTTTTTAAAAGGAAAAAATGTATCATGCCAGGTTTAGAAACTGTGCTTTTAAAGTATTTGTTAATTTTTCCCAAAGAAGTAACAAAAGTGGGCAAAAAAGAAAACTTATTCATAAATTCGAGAAAAGATTACAGTAAATTGACATTTATAATAGCAATTTAGATTTTTATCTATTAGTAAACATGATTTGAAGACCAGTTGTTAGTTTAAATACTTTAAAAAGAAAGCTCAGTTATATCTAATTGTGTATTATAATAGGCTGTTGGTCTTTGCAAATAATGAAAATGTTACCCAAAATAAAAACATTTTAGCTTTTAATTCTGTGTAAAATTTCTCTAAATTACATTATCTGATAGGTTTAAATGTTTAGAATAACTCATTTTTAAATTAAGAATGAAATTTTTCATTCAGTTGTAAGGAATTCGATTCTATTAAACAGGTTGTTAGAATAATGAAAAGAATTTATTTTGCCATCAATATTTATCCCTGGCATGTATAATGAACAAATAATGCTGTGGAACAGGAAATTTTAGACAATTAGCATAATAAGCACACATTACGTTAAAGTACAAGTTGGTGTACATTGATGTGTTGGAAGTCTTGGAAAATTGTGAAGTTTTTCAAGAATTGCATGTTGGCTCATATGTTTAAATTTCTATTGCTTCAATTAATAATATTTTTAATTTATCCCAGAACTGTTTGACCCCAGCAGTAATATTAGTTATGTGATTACTAATAGAAATAGCAGATTATTTTCAGTTACATAACTATTTTCATTCAAGATTGCGTTAATATTCATTATTGATAAATTTTAAATGATACTATTCAAATTGTAATGTATTGCATGAAATATACTTGTATTAAGTACGATTCTGATTATTTTGTAAATTATTTAGTTTTTTTTTTTTTTTTAAGTCTTTAAATTTAATAGTATTGTATCAGAAATAGTTTATTAAATATATAATATTTTTTATTCAAATATTTTTCTAAATATATAACATTAATGATTTATTTTCTCTGCTTTCTAGCTCCTGCTATTACATTGCTTAATATTAAGAATGCTAGGAAGCACTTTGAAAAATTGGAAGGTGTAAAGCAATCTCAACCACTTTTACCAAGTCAATAGCATATGAAAAACATTTTGAACATAAAATAAATATGATAATATGTGTATATTTATAACAATCTGATGTTATGTGTTCTGCTGTACTTGTGTAAAAAAAATTTTATTTTGATTTTATTTTTTACTTTTTAAATCATGAAATATTAAAATCTTTGTATTAAATCTTGAAATTTTTGTAATTGATATAAATGTTTTATTTGGAATACTCTGAAATTTTTGTGTTTTAGTATCATCTTTAATCTATAATTTAATAAAACATAGATTGAATATTTATGAGGGTAAATAGTGTTTTAAAATTTTTGCTGTAAGTATATATTTATACATAGCAATGTGTACATACCTGCAAAATATTGGATAGGAAAACATGCCATTTGGTTATTTTTAAATTAAATTTATAGAATATAAAAAAACATATTGTCTTTATCTTCTTCATTCAAATAAATTTAAGAAATATTCTTTAGTCATTTGCTTCAAAGTATGCAAAAGAATTAAATTTCATATTGAAGTATATTAACAAATATATTTATTTTAAATAAATTTCTTTTTAACTAATTTTCAAATCAATCGTTTTGTTATTGACATATCAGTAGTTCATAACTTTTAAATTAAGTACAACTTTCAAATTTTTATGGCAACATTATTAATTAATTATTAGCATTAAATGGCTATTGCAAAATAGAAAACAATGTGTGCATTGTGGGTTTTCAAAACAAATTCATATTAGAAAGATTTTCTTTCAAATAATTCTATCAATATTGGTTAAAGCAATTTCAGAAGAGGGATGAGGTCCTATACAAAAATTGAGTACATCACATAAAAATGTTAATTGCACATAAGAAATATTGACTTGCAAATAAAAATCAAGCATCTTCATAGGTAAGGAACACAGGATTGTATGTAAGATTTTACATAGCCAGGCTGTTTTTCAGATTTCTCAACATATTTTGATACTGATTACCTTTGGAAATGGTTCTTCTATAATGAATTCGTTTTTTCAAATGTCAAGAAGGATAAATATAGCATGCACTCATCAAGAAATTGACAGAGAAAGATTAAATGCCAATATTTGGTATGAAATAGCCATATGCCATTTATTTATATAATTGTAAAAAAATTTTATTTGTACTTAATGGGCATGTAATTATTTTTGTCATATTTTTATTTAAAGTAAGAAGGCATGATTCCATTGATGATATGGCCATCTTTTTTTGTACCTTGCACTAGTCCAAATGGTGTCAACCTGATGTTATGTTCAGAGTGACAGACAAATGGACCACCTTTATAAAGGTGCCTTCCCATAGTGAAAAGTAGAATCACCATTTTACTAATGTACATTGGTTTAAAAGGCTTTTCAAGACACTATTGTTAACTTAAAGTCTTTGGCTATGCTTTTTTCCAGTGTGCCATTCCTCAAGCTTGCCAACCATTTTACCACATAGTTTCTTCTAGTTATATTGCATGAATGAACTAGCAGAGAATATCTTTAATAGTACCTTTCTTCTTATTGCACTGCACATATTGACTGCATGTTGTTTATGTGCTCTCACATCACCAATAAGGTTTTACAGACTAATCAGCTTTCTACTAAATTAAGTGTTTTCTGTACTAACAGCTAATAATATTTGTTCTGTAATTCCATTGTTTCCTTAAAAATTGTATTGCTGATTATGTTTTATATGTGATCATAAGTTTTATGTTGGCAAGTTTAGTCACTTTGTTGATTGAAAATTATAAAAGAAATATATTTGAATAGAAAAGAATGTAATACTTGAATTAAAAAAAAATAATTTTGCATCTTTTAATTATGTTGCCTTATGGAATGTCAATATAACAAGAAATAGCCAGACATTATAATTGTTTTGTGAAAAAAAATTTTTTTTTTTCCTTAAACTAGATATAAAATTTTATGAAGACAAATATAAAACTAGAAAAATTTTAATACTTTCATGTTTAACTAAGGCTTAAAAGTGTTATTGAATCTTTTGGAATTGATATTAAATCAGTATCATAATATGCAACAAAGAAAGATTAGATAAAAAAAAAGTGAAGCCTGTAAGATGGTTTGCTAAATATAATAAATATTTAACATTTATCAAATCATTGTATTTTATACTTTTCATTATTCTGTAATAGAATTCTATTACAGAAAAATTCTATTATATTCATTGCATTTCAGAATATTTAAAAATTTTTGAACATGCATAACTAAATTTCCTGTAACATTTAGGAAGGATTTATGTTTTCAATATTTAACTTCTATTCTACATTCTCACTAAATCTTGATTTCCATTTAAAAATATTATACAAATACCTTTTTATACAATTTTGGAGAAATTTTTACAGTTTGCTTTTAATTTTTGTGTTCCACAATTGCACCAAATTTTCCAATTCAAAATACTAGACTAAAATTAAAAAAAAATGCATTTTGATTTAATTCTTTTTTTTAATTTTTATTAAAAAATATTGTTTTTTAGAAAAGATTTGTTAATAATTTTTAATCATAATACATATGTTAATTAAATAAAAAAGATTATAGAAATTCTTTAAGAAATGATTGATGAAACAAATATTATTTTGAATATATGAATTTTCCATACTTAAATGTTCATAACTTTTTCTTAAATGCATTTCTGAAAAGGTGGTAGTTATAAATTTATACATAAAAAAAAATCGATGTATTGATCATCTATGTAATATATTGTCAGTTAAAAAAAAAACAATCTTTTAGAAGAAATATTCGTTCTTGAATATTTTTAATATATTCATTGATTTTTAATATATTCATTGATAAGATTCATCATTGCTCAGTTTTAGTTAACTTTCTTTGCTTCAATAAATTTTGTTGATACAAAAATTTAATAAATTAATGATTATGTATATTAATTACATATATGTTGTATGTATTAAATGCAATCATTGCAACCTTAGATATCAATATCTTAGCAATCTTATTTGCAAAATATTTACTATGATATGTATTTATACCTTAACCATGCAAAAACAATGAAATAATAACTATCAAGCAATAAAAATGTTCAATAAGAATGCTTTAAGTTTTAAATATGCTAACAATATATGGAGTTAAAAATTAACACAGCCATGAGTCATATTTAACTGGAGTTACATTTAATGCAACTGGTGATATGTTAAATAAACTTTTCCTGACAGAGGCAATTTTTTATCAAACATGAAAATCAACTGCCCACATCAAATCCTATTTGAAGAAATTAATCGACTAGAGTTTAACTGCACCTAGTATCAAGTCTGTGAAGCTCTGATAAATAATTATTGAAATCAACTGTTAAAAAAAATTTTCTTTATCCGAAGGAGATGAAATGGACTACATTGACAAAAAAAAATAGCCAACACATAATATCATCTAGCCTCAATGTCGAAAAGTACCACTACTAAAAGTAACCGTTAATTTTCACTTCATCAACAAGAGTTGCCCCCAAATTCTGATTAACATTATTAAATTAACAATTATATTAATATTTACACAAGCTCAATACAAATAATTGCTTCAGATTTCTTTAACATCTATTAATTTATCTGAATGTTTATGGCATGATTGAATGATTTTTGCAATAAAAACAATGTACTTGACAAGAATGGGTAAAATGACCATCTTTGATATCAATTAAGAAAAATTTTAACAGTCAATATACACAAAGATTTCTATCCAAATTGTATATTATTATGTTAAGAATAATTTTATTTAGAATGGACAGATTATTAATTCAAAGGTGATCGTGTTAAAACTTTTTACAATTATCATAACAACATTGTAAAAAAGGCACCTTAAAAAAATTGTTCTAGTATTCATGAAAATTAGGTAATATTAATATGGAATTCCATCTTACTACATAATTGTTTTAGGAAGGTCATTCATTTAGGAATTAATTGGGGATTGATAGTCTTACAATTGCATAATAAAATGAAATATGTTGATTTCTGAAATAATAATTCCAAATATTACAGACATTAATATTTTTTATACAGCTAACATTACATTATGAATGAAATTACTATTATTTATTTTAAATTATTTAAAAATATTTCAGAAATTTGTTTATTCTAAATATAAATATAAAAGTAACTAATATTTCTGATACAATTTTATTCAACAAAATTTTGAATTAATTATAAATAGAATTTTTTTACTGTTATTAATATACACTATAAAATACTTCTTTGTACATGGAACTGCGAAAATATCATAGTGTAATTAATTTTTTACCTAATTGCCACTTCTTTTTTTTTTTTAATTATTTATTATAAGTAAATAGTATTTCCGAGAAGATATTCATGAACATTTTCATACACTGCAAATGTAACATATACATGCATATATAATTTTATATTTTTACTTTTATTATCCATACGAAGTATTATCTAAAAATTGGATTATTTTATAAGCATGTCTAATGTGCAATAAAAATTTCAAAAGTTTCATTAATCATAAATATCATGAAGATATATAAAAAAAATCCTATTTTTATAAAAGTTGATGCTACCAAATTTATTGTTAATTGGATTTTCTTTTTTTCATATTCTAATTCATAAGTACCAGCGATTCTCAAACTTACCTTAGCTATTCCTTTAACAAAAGAAAATTGAATTATCTTTTTTTTTAATATATTTCATTATTAGTGCAGTCTTTTTTTTACCTTATAATTATATAAACAGATTTTTTCATGTGGTTAATATTCAGGCCCACTTTCAATCAAACAAAATTTTGTATTGAGAGTAAAAAAAAATTTCATAATTGAGAATTAAACTGAACAGCATAGTAACATGAAACTAATTCAAAATTTGGTGTAATATCGGTAAAACTTTTTCCAATTTCTTAGGATTATTTTATTTAAAATTTTTCATTATACTAATAAAACAAAAAGCCACTCCTGTACAAAAAAGATGTTAGAAAAAGAAAACATTTTGTGGGACATCTAGATTTTTGGCAGCCCTACCCCTTTCCTAATTCTGGCATGGTATATCAGAAGAGGAAGAGAATTTCCCAACTCAGTTTCTGGGTATGTATATGTACTTATGAAGATATTTAAAAGTAAATTCAGCAACTTCTTTAAGTAGTCAGGACAAAATACAAAATGGCTGCCTGATCAATTTTGGCAGAAATTGCCCGTCTTAATCCCTATATTAATTGGTTATTGTTTCTCTATTATCGATTGACAATAAAATTGCTACTCAGAAAACCTCAAAAACAGTTGTCTAAATTCCGGAGATTCCCAGTAGTCATTGCAATTAGTTTAGAAAAATCAAAAGTAATAACCTCTATTTCCAAATTTTTAAAAATTGATTTTGATTAGTATCCATGCTTTTTTTTAAGTCCTGCTTGAGTATTATGCCACAGTGTGATAACCATCGATTTATGCAACAATTGAACAATGAATATATATATATATGATAATACTAAGTTATTTTATTGGAAGGTAAGCTTGAAATCTAACATGACATAATAAAAATACATTTTAATTTACAGATTTAAGTAGCAAATGCATTTCAAATTGAATCATAGGAACTAAAATATCACAAAGAATTTAAGAATGATACATAAAAATATTTTTAATACAATATTTAATTCAGTATTATCTATTAATAAAATTATTATTCTTCATTCAATACTTAATTCATCCTTTTGATTTTAAAAAACATTCTTCAAATAAAATTCTCTATTCATAATTTTAATGAAAAATTTAAATATTTCAACTAGTTTAAACTGTTCAACATATTGTAAAAATGAAAATACAAATAAACTGAAATGTAAGTAATAGAATTTTTAAGACATGGTGAAATTGCATTAAATTTCAAAAGAAAATACAAAACATAGATCATCATGTACATTTAATAATCCAGTTTTACTTAAAAACTCCATAGTGTATATACTAATTACTTGCATAATATATCCTACCAATATTGAACCCTTGTAAAATTTGTAAATATTCTAAGTACAAAATTTCATGGAATTGTTCAGTTTGTGAAATATGTATTCAACTTAATTTGAAGAACAAAATTCTAATGAAAAAAAATATTTATTACTTGATATAGAATAAATAATTTTCCACTTAAAAATATTTTAGTGATAATTATTATGCCATTTAGCAACATTAGTTAACCCTAGAAATCTTCACTAACACAAGATGTAATGCTAAAACATTAATAAGAGTATATTATTAAAGCTACTATTATTTATTAGACTAAACTGCATGTTCTTCTAGATTGATGGAATAAAATTTAAATAGATATACAAATATGTCATTATGAAATGTAGGGTTAAAGACTTAATACCATAACAGGATGAGAATTCAGAAAATTACTAAAACAAATATTTTAAGAAACTGGCTAATGTGAATAATCATTTCAATATTCATATAAAAAGTATTGAGATTAACAATTAAATTATTTATCTATGATATTAGCATAATTTTGACTGAAACTTACTGTGAAATTTGTTTATAAAAATTTTATTTAAAAATTAGAATTATCAAATCCTTGTTCAATTACAGAATGTTAAGATTCTTATTTTATCTACATAACAAAAATGAAAAATTATGTTTCATTGAAAAGTATTACATAAATATCTCAGATAGCATTTATCAAAGAGATTTATACTAACTTTTTCTGTTTTAAATACCACCATATTAAACAATTTGATACTTTTCATAGTCTTCAATATTTTATTATTTTTACATATAAAATACAAAAAATTCTACTTGCAAATACACAAAAAGAAACTAAATTACTGAAGAAATTAAAAAACAAATTTATTATACTTAAAGAACAAAATGAATACTGCATGTGAGGACAGAAATTTTACTTTAATCTTCGTTATATGATAAACACAAAATGCTTGTTTTCTATACAATATACAAGTGCATAGCTGTAAATAATGATATTGTGATACATTTAAAAAGACAGTACTTTTAATTCAGATTCAAAAGGTAGGACTTGTTTAGCAATCTAAGAAATTAGCAGCCATAAGCAATTCCAGGCAATTTCTGGAGCGATTGGAAACTCTGGAATTTCCGTTGAACTGTTAGTATACCGAACTTTGTACGCAAAATACTGGCATACTTTTGAAGCACATGAGATGGTATTTCTCTGAAGTTTACTTCATGGTGGTTTCATTCTCAGCAAACTGGCCAGGGCCACTTAACATGGCACGAATGGTACCAGGAGATTTAATACATATTCTCTTTTGATGATAAACTCATGACCATCAGATGAGATGAGTTTCACATACATTGCTTCAGGACTCATCCTCCATAGACGGGTTCTTCTTTGATATCAGGCATGGCAATTAGAAGAATGAAACAGTATAATGTTTTCTTTTGATGAATCAAGTTAATAACTCCACAGACACAAATTCTGCGAAATGAATGCTAGCATTGTTATAGGTATTGTAACTTTTTCAGAATTGTACTGAAAAACATTTGTTGCAATTTCCTTAAAGTATTATAATTTTAATATTAAGAAGTAAATCAATTGAGGCACAAAATGAAAAAATTGATTTTTCAAAAATATTATTGACTATGCATTCTCCAATCTCTGCAACATAACCGGGACTCGAAAGCATGGCATTCGATATACTAGCGCCACGAGAGCTAGCTTCTGTTTTGCATATAAGGCGAAGTAAAGCCAAGATCTATGTTGCCTTTGTTTCAGTGCTTGTGAAAGGGTGGTGAAAATGGGTTTCCAATAAAGTGGATGTGGAGTTCAGGGAGAATTTGCACAATGCCGCACTTTCAGACACCCTTCAAAATCTGATACATTTCTGGTGAGCCCGCGCATGATCTCGTGGTCTGAAATCGTTTGAAAGTAAGAATTATCTCTTTCATTTAAAAATGGTCGCGGATCTAATCGGACTTCATGTGGTTTTTAAAGAAGGCGGCTTTTTGACCCGCTCTGAAACCAGTATAATTGGTATTAACTGTAAGGGGGCAGTGTCGTAGCTCCCTAGGCACAAAGTGATGTGTGAGGAGTGTGTGGTGGTGCAGTAAGTGCCAGGCTGAGTGAATGACAATTAGCAAGACAAGACTTGTTGAGGTTAAAAGGAAATGTTCAGTAAAAAATATCTCTTTCTAGCATGAAGATCTGCTTGCCACACAGATCAATCAAGAAATATCAACTGAGGAAGTGGGTATTTGTAAGCAAAAGCACTTCGGAATTTGTTGGAGCCAACAACCGATGTAGGACGAGCGAACAATGGATTCGAATCCCAATTTTTTAAGCGGAAGTTTTTGGAAACTACTTTCAGTGTTCGGACGTTGCCTTGATTAAACAACGCATACGTTTTTTTAATTTCAATTACAATCCAGTGGCTAAATTTCAAAAGGATTCGTATTACAGGTGGTAGTACACAACTAGTGTACCCACTAATATTCAAAATGTTTTCCAATATCTAACTGAATTATTGGGGGAAGGTCTCCTATTGTCACTCAGCATATTCCGTGTCCAAACTGATAGATTACGGGGAAGCGTAAACAAAATTAGTGAGGAGAACAACGGATTACGATAAGAGGCAAATCGTTAATAATTTGTGAACCATCTCCTCAAAAGAAACTACTATTTGCTTATGTCAACGACGAGTAAATCTGAGGTTATTAGTTGATAATTCCGAACAAGTTCCACAGCGCTACTTAAAAATGCGGGTGGATAAAAGCTACAGAGCCAG